>JAAEAF010003646.1:0-111645 GCA_011037195.1 Triatoma infestans | reverse complement strand
GGCTTCAAACCAAACAATTGTTTTAGAATTATTGATACTTCTGCAGTTTGAAATTCAAATATACCTGTAGCTTCTCTATCTTCTACCCGAACAACTGGTAATAATTCTGAGAGTTAATATTTTTCGGGAGAATCTTCAGTTAACTTTCTATTTCCTTTCTTCAACTGTTCTCGCGATTTCTTAAAATTCATTTTTCAAATTATAATTGTCTTGTTGCTCTTGTTGTTGATCGGGAGTAGATGTACGTGTACTTCGAGATATTTTACTGATCCGTAACCATTATGTTCATCTTGTACAGATGTGGTATTGACGAAGACCTCCTATGCCACTTTAAATCCTTGCTTGCTGCTTCCAATATTTCGTTTTTCTTCAAGATTATTTTTATCAGCTAAGAGTCTTTGATGTGCTCTTTTAATTCATTTCTTTCAGCTTCGCCAACTCATACTGTCCCCTTAAATTCTTCTCTTTTGTGTTTTAAGCTGGCCAATTGTTCATTTAGCTGTGCAATAGTAGATTTTGAATTCAGATTTCCATCTATAACTTCTTCTAAATTTACTGCTAAGTTTGCCATTTTATTGTCTTCCTTGAGATTCTCTGTAAGTTCTACTTTTTGAACAGTGTCATGCAGTCTCTTTTCTTTCTCGGAAATTTCAACCATGGAATCTTTTAACTGTAACTCAATTCCTCTCACAGCAGTCTTTGACGCATTTCTTCAGCTTCTTGTGCAACACCTTTCATAATCATGTTTCTTTACTTATTGCACTCAGCCTCTGTTGTAATGAAATAATCTAATTTTCAAGATTTTTGTTCAACTTTTTCAGATGTCCAGCAGATCTTGTCTCTAGTTTCATCTTCTTAAACCTTGTTCTAGTAAGGAATCCCCTCACTGCCGACTGGCAAGTAATCACTTACACCCTCAACCTCTTATAGCGTATTCTACACAACCATCATCTGATTGCAGTTTGAGTTATTAGCCCTAATCTGCTGATATGTTCTTGCCAGCAAAACTCTAGCGTAATTTTGCGATCTTAATGTTGTCTTCTTTATTAGCACAAATTGCTTTCTCTTTACCCATCCTTCAACGAATATCTGAATGATTACAGCCGCCTTATTTCTACGCAGATTTTATACCAACCTTCTTGCCAAATATCCTCGGCAATTTTTTGTAATCCATACAGTTTTTAATATTTTCTTATAACGACATTTCACCAAATAGCCTCGTACTCAGACTTGTATTTTAATATAGCATTCTAACAGACGTTCGGATTCGAAGTCTTTCTAAATAAGCCATTTGTCCAGCTCTGAAGAAAACATTCGTTTTGCCGAATTTCAATTTATCATTTGCTTAATTAGATTAGAAACATTTTTCACAAGTTTCTACTGTATAAGCCATGTACATCGTAAGACTTATACAGAACTCGGTATCGTTTTTGGAACTCTGAAGCCATTTTGATGTAAAACCTGCAGCACTGATTCTAATGTTTCTAATACACCCACTTGCTCTCAATTATTGCACAACTCTGCCAGGATTATACCTGAATGGCTCTTTATCATCATTGGTTTATGCAACGAATATAATGCGGTGTAGTAGAATTTAAATAGGCATTAAAGCATTCAATGAATCTTTAAACTGTGAGTCGACAGTTTTTTTATTTTTAATTGTAGATGCTGTTGATGATGGGTCCTAAATGCTCAAATGGGTTTTAGTTTTTGGTACAAACAATTCAGTCTCACCATCCATTTCTCTGAAACCAGTTAACCGCCGACGTTATAAATACCTTTATCGGCGAAATGTTTCAATAGAAATCTTGGTTTCTCACCAAATCTTGGTTTTTCAAAATGTGTCCATTTAGTAACACTTAAGATATAATTTTTTTGCCCAAGATATATCTCATCCTTTAGGCATTTACATTCTTCATTAAGTAAATCTAGAATGCCCAATTTTGATTCATTAAATCTTTAAATGACTGATTATCATAAAAATCAACAAAAGTCCATTCTTCCTTTCTTTTACATATTCTCTTGCTATAATTTAAATAAATGCAAATTAAACTTTGCTCAAGTTTTTCAATACAAAACTGTTTAAATCAATAGTTTCGGATACACATATATCCAAAACGCCATGTTTTAGCTTCTGCAGAAGCTTTCCGTGCACGATTTACAATTGTAGAAAACAAACAGGCTTAAATATGCTTGCTAGTGCATCGCTTGCTCTTGAACCTGCATCACTGCTCAAGAATTCTCTAGTACTAATGAATTCTCTAGTACTAATAATTTTTCTATTAGTCAACCAATGCGATAATTTATTCTTCTCATAGACGGAGAAGAATTCTTTACATCGCTATTCGAAGAATTCAATAGTTGGTTGATTTCTTTTTTGAGAAATCCCAACGTGCGTCCACTGTTTCAGCGTACGCTTCTTGGTCATCTACTCCAGATATTGATGGATCAGCATCGCACAAATACTGATCGTGTGCGTCATATTTAACTGATACTGTCTCACCAGCTCCTGATTCACCAGATACCTAATAGGTTGATCCTTCTGTTCCCTTCCCATTTCTGTATAAGATGTTGTCCTCGTATGCCCAAATGGTATGGTACCTGAATCATTTTCTGCATCTGTATATGGATGGATGGCGACTAGTACGATACTATAATAAGTGGATATATAGCTCTTTCTGCAAAACCTGATTTGTAGATTGTATAATATAGCGAGTTCATGGAGATAAGACAAAGATGTGAGATCATTTTCTCTAACCATAATATCTGGATTTTTAGGTGAAGGTAGGTCATCATCGGTAGTAATTTTCAATTCTTTTGCCTGTCCATCTTCGGTCCCTATAAGCAGTTTATCTTTGAAAAAACAAAATTTTCTGTAATAATGGAGCCCTCCCATACTTTTTATGGGTGTGGTATCCATACTTTGGCACCCTTGGAAATGCTTATAATGTGGTGGGCTCGAATATGTATATGAAGATTGCCCTCTTAAGTTTCAGGCAATTTAATCCTGGATTCGAGTTGTGCTACCCCTTAGATTTTCTCGCCCTAAGAGCCTATTCAGTGACCATGTTAGGTAGTGTTGTCTGTATCGAGAGAACACTGTTGCCCGCAGGCCGGATGCACTGTGAAGGCTCCGGACACCAGTGACCATGTTGACGAGCTTTAAACAAAAAAAAAAAAAAAAAAAAAAAAAAAAAAAAAAAAAAAAAAAAATATATATATATATATAAAACTTCCCTTCAGTAACTGTTATGCTCCTAGATTTTAAAATAGTGTGGTCATTGCAATAACGTAAATATAAATTGAGCAAATATTATAAATTGTTTCTAGAAATTAAAAACAAGTAGCTTTTTAAATTTAAGAATGAAGGACCCCCTCCCATTATATTTCATATAAGCATGTACGTAAGTAGCAATGATTTTGTTCTTTTCTGTTGCTTTCTATCTTATTTTAATGCATATAATCGACATTAAACATTGTTCATAATCGAAGTTCTATTTATTTGTAATATACCCCTGTTGCGTCAGTGGTTAACCACTCTAGTATTTCCTGTTCAAATAAAAGCAAATATAAAATCTTGGTAATAATGTAACGTGCTAAAAATAAAATACTATTGTGATGCATTTCGTTATTTAATTAAATAAGAAAATTTATTTAAAAAAATAAGCTCAACGAAGACTCGCCAGTATATTAGTTTGCAATGTTCCAAGGATTTTTAAGTTTATAATTAAAAAATTATTATAATGTTATAAATGTTATAAATAATGATTGCAAATGTAAATAATTTTTTTGGAATAGAAAATATGGTAGAAAGGGGAAACTTTCTTTTTTTACAAAAATTTAAATATATATATATATAATTTTATTTAAATATACCTAATGAAGAGGATTTATGAACTTCTTTATCAAAGTAATCATTTCCATTGTGTTGTAACAGTGTTGGCCACGACGGACGTATTATAATGTATTTACAAATAGGTGAAGAAATGTACAAATAAAAACAAAAACTACAACAATCTAATGTGCCAAAATGCTTATTGCACAGGGAAATGATAGTGCTTTATTTTATACATATACATATTGTATACAAAATCATTAAAATTCTATTTAAAAATGTTTATGTATATTTTTAATAAATATCATTTCTAAAAATGGAGTATAAATGAATTTTAAAATCCATTGTAATTTTTGATAAAAGTAACTCAAAAAAATTTGAGTTTTAATTGTACTTGTATTATAGTAGTAATTTAATATTGCTTTTGTAAGTTTTTAGCAGTTGCAAATGAGAATTCAAGTATGTTCCGATAGCATATCATACTCCTTCTTCTGTTCAGGCGTCAATCTTTCCTCTAATTCTACACAGGCTTGTTCAATTTCATAATTTTTCTTTGCTAAAGCTTGCCACATGGATTCCAAATTGGCCAATCTTTCACCAGCTTTAGTTTGTGCATGTTTTCTTTGCCAGTTAATTTCCTGAATTTCTTTTCTGTTCAACAAATCAAATAATGATCATGATTTCTACTAATTGCATATTTAGTACTTCGTAAGGATGGAAGATTATATGATACCCAATTTTAATTTATTAATTATTTTTTGAATTAATACTACTCCTACATTAGCCACTATTTAACCTTCTTCAATATTGATAATCGACTTTTAACATCAAAACGTTTGTTAGTGTTATACTTCTAAGCTTACCAATTGTTCCCTTCTAACTTTAACAACCAATTGTTCCTGTCATAAAATTGAAGTACTTTCTTGCGAGAATATCCTTACAAGTCATATGATAACGAGGAATATATTTTAAATGATTATAAAGTAATACATATCCTAGCTGCCTTTTAATCTTTCGTTTACACTTTACTTTTTTAAGATTTATTTATTTGGAACTAATTGTTTGTTACAGTTATGTCTGAATTATAACATTTATAAATGATAAATGAAGATAAAATGAACCTAAATTATAAAAAAAAGAACCTATTTTTAATAAAAATACGAATTTGTTAAGAAGATATAACACGGAAATTTCTTTCAGTTTATTGCTGACATTGGAAGGGATTAGACTTGGTGGGATAGAACAAACATTTTGCTTACAAGAAAATGAAAACAATTGTGCAAACATGTCAATAATTATTGAAATCTGAGATTTCCGCCTTTTCCTTGATTCTGTCCAGTTTTTCTATTATCGCCTCAAGTACGGGTAATGAGTTTGTCTAAGATTTTCATTTTTTAAGCTTCTGGCCCAGACTATATTGAATCGGCGACAGTGACTTTGAACCAAGGAAAACGGAAGAGTGCTATAACGAACACATTTCCCTTTGTACGTATTGCAAATCCAACTATTTATTCAATAAATTGTAGTATTAGAGAAGTGAATACTCTTTACACCTTATCTAACTCTTAAGGCTGAAAAAGAGGAGGCAAAAGCTTTATTCCACTGCAATCTACAACAAAGCTGTGGAACATAAAGTGAAACAAAGATTGGAAACAAAAACCTGTCAGGAGGAGAGCCACTGACTATAGTGAGCATATGGAGGTGACTTCACAACGTGAGAGAGTATGCTAGCTAATAGGGGACTCCACACATATTTTAATAAGAAATATTGGATACAGAGAAATTAACTGGTGGATTATGTAAATTTTTTAAAAATTCTATTCACCAGAGTCAATTGAACATTATGCTTGTAACTAATATTTCTTTCAGCTATGTTACCAAGTATCCTCAAGCCAAAACTGCCTGCAATGTTTCAGTTTTGAACTATACCAATAATTAATTTATTTAAGGCAGTATTCAGAGCACAAGAGACAATGGAAATGATAAGTATTTGCTTATTTCTTTTTACCTCAAAGCTTGCAACATTTTATGCGAGAGTGAAACACATTTCATTAAAAGTTCTATATAAGATCTCCAAGCTTCACAACCGTACTCTAGCATCAATTCTAAATTACATATCCTAGTTGCTTGATGTTCCAATTGTGCCATAGAGTTTTCCACACATTCATTCCAGGCACTTAAATCAGACATTTTGGCAGCCGGCGGTGGAGGAAGTTCATACCTTTTCATACTTAACGTATCCATAGGCAATCTCTGTTGCAATCTTTCAAATTCATTTTTCATCATCTCAGTCTACAAAATTAAATAAAATGTACACTAAACAAAGAACAAGTCACACATGAAAAGCCTTTTATGTTTTTGAATATATGTACCTCAAAAGCATTTAAATTCAAAGGGGGCAAGTTTTCTAGATAATTCTTGGTTGGCCTATATCTTCTTGTTTCTTCTTCAACCAAAGCTAATGCCTGCATTAAAAATATTTAGTCGTCAAAACTCAGAATATAACTCTAGGATGATTTAGTTTAAAGATCGTATATCTTATAGTAAGATTTTTTTTATTTGATCGCTTCTCGATATCCTTATAAATTCATCAAGAAAAGGTAGGTTGATGTAATTTAATTTAAGAAATACATATATACTTACTCCTTCTCTAACACCAGGTTCATCATATCCTTGATCTATATAAGGTAAAGCATCTACAAATACTTCACCAGCCATTATATTCATAAAGAGAAAAAATATGTTTCCTCAGCCCTTTCTTTATTCAAAATAGTTTCTAATACAAGAATGACAAAGTTTATAACCTCTTTGTGAACATGTTGAAGTGCTCTTCGATGATCCTTTGCGATGTTTGTATCGATGGTAAAAACACTTATTTAATTGACACAAACAAATATACATTTTTATGTAATTCTTTCTTTCTTAATTTCAAAGATACATAGCACAAATTTTATCTGAATTGCAATTTATCTCTTTTTTATCTGTTTAATGGCATTTCGACTATATTACTCCAATTCGAAAAATCGATAGAAATGTCTGTTTGGAAGGTTATTTCTGAATTGTGAAAAAGAATCTACCACTTTTGCAATTATTATGATTTCATTTGATTTAGAGGATCATGTCTAATTCACATTTGTTTATGATTTCGGGATTTCCCCGAGCTCCTTTAAAAAATGGAATAGGAAGATATATAGGGCAATTGAAAAGAATTACAATTAAATTTTGTAAAACGCATGGTGACAGTAAAGGAATGAGGTAAATTTGGATTATTTTATCATTGAAAAAGTTTGAATTACATATTGCCTAGATGCAATGTGATGATTGAAGTCCACTCATATCATATAACTTTTGCTGAAAGTTATTGTTTACGGCTACGATATTCCGGCTTACATCATTTGAAGTTAAATTACATAATTTGTTTTACAGTTTAGACTGCAAGAATGTCCATTGCGACTTCTTCGTAGTGTTTTGTAATAGCTAACGTTTTGTAATGTTATATTTTTGTTATTAGGGAATTTATTGAATCGGAACTCATAGACTTCACAAGGAACAATTCAGGTGTAGTGGTATATGTCAAGCCTAGAAGACATCGTTCACCTAGCTTGACTGCTGAGTATTGTAAGTTTTTCTTCATGAATAAATATAATTGTTATATAGTATATTTATATACATGAAAAGTGTAGATGGTAATTTCATTTTACAGTAAATGGAAACACAGAATATATAAACTGTCATAACTTTAGCAAGGAGGAAGTTTACAAATGGTTGAATTTGCTAATTAATAGATCAGGAAAGGATGTAATGAGATATAGGAAATTGTGGCATACAGATAACCCCAGTATTCAGGGTATATGGACACCGTACACGTTTAGAAATCCTTCACTTAATTTGACATCATTTCCAATTGTAAGAATATAATTGTAAACGTTAGATATATTTTTATTTTATTTTTTAAACTGAGTTATCTTTGGCAGACACCTTTCCAACTCACCCTTCCTATAGCAACAAGCAATATGGTTACCCTTTCCGATTATTCAGATCGATACATTAGCACATCTAAAACATTTTTAAACTTTTTTTAGGGAAGAGAATAGCTAAGTGGTTAGCGTACGAGACTCCCACGTGGAGGATCTGGGTTTGAGTCCAGCTGTGCTACCCTTAGAATTTTTCTTCCTAGGAGCCTCTACAGTTCACTGTCCGGTGATGGTCAGGTTAATTTTTGTTATACTTTCAAGCTTCATCTTTATTCCTCTCACTATTACCGCACCTCAATTTAAACTTTTTCTTCCATTATTTTATCTTTTGAAAAATGTGTTTATAGTTTCAAAAATAATGGTCACTTCCATTTCAGTGGTGATATAAGTATACTGTTCATTGTTTTGTCATGTGAGCATATGCAGGTCAGCTATTTTACTAATGTTTATCACTTTCAGTTTAGAACTTGTTAAATTATAAACATGTTTTACAGATACATCAAGAACATAGTTTTCTGTTGATTTATTTGCTCTATTAAAGAATGTGTCCATTATTCAAGCTGCTCGCATGTCCGCTGTGGAATCACATGTAATTGTGTTTCTTCAGGACTTAGTTGCTTATTGACCCAAAAAATGTGACATTGTAATCACACTTGCAAATTCATCCCTGGAGAATTTAGATTTCGTTTTCGAAAAATTGACAGCATTGTAATTGACGAAGTGTAATTTAAAAGTGCTCAAAAGTTTATTTAAGGTTATTATGATGAGATGAGAAGAGTAAAGTATAATTCGATTAATTATCAATGTTGTGCACTAGACGTAACTTGTGATGCTAAAGGTTAGCAGTTGGGAGTGGTGTCAGTCATGATTGTCCAGATAACTCATTATTACCCTTTTTTTTTGCATAGGTTTTCACCGCACAGCCAGTGCTGCTTTTAATGATTTGATTAATTAAAATTTAATGTATATTAATATTTCATTTACTTAATTTTTTCCTAAAAATGTAAAATAAAGTAATGCCAATTTTTCATCCAGGAACCCATCAAGTATCGTGGAGGAGGATAACAAACATGCTTATAATAACGAGATGTTTGTACGGCAATGGCCAGATTTATAATATTTTACTGAAATTAATGCATCTAATAAAATTCAAGGCCACGTCCTGGAATCGAACTCCATTGCCTACTAATATATTGTTTTGTTTGTAGGAGGGTTTCAACGGCCCTAAATGCAGCAAACCGACGGCTACTGAACAACTTATAGAATTATTCAAGAAACAAGAAAAAAAAGAAAATCCTAATTCATCGGCGTCGTAGTTATTTATTTCAATTTTTCTCACAAAGATGTTTCTTTCTGAATATAGAATAAACTATAGATACTTCTCAAATTATTAAATAAGATTTTTATTGGATAAATAAAGTTAATTTACGTTTCTTCAAAGAAATATCTAGTGGCTAAAACCGATGAATTCGATAAAAAAAATTATTTTTTTTTATTTAAGGCGTGTTAACATTTATGGTCATTGGCACCCGGAGCCGGCTTCCGACAGTGATATCTTTTTACAGACAACATAACTAGTCAGTGAGCCAACCTTGCGTTCAAGTGAAGTGGCGATGGTGTCTACAACACGATGAGCCTGCTGTATTGTAGAGTGGGGCTGCGGAAACCAAATTGATGGTTTGGTGTTACTTTCAGTGTCTCTACAATTTCTAGAAGACGCGAAAGAAGGAGTCTCTCAAATATTTTCCCTAGGATCGGAAGGAGGCTGATGAGTTAGCTTTTTGGGTTTAGGAATCATTTTAATATTAGAAAATTTCCAAATAATGGGATAATTAGTTCATGGTATTGATGTATATATGGTAGTAGGGAAGACTATTGCTTTTTTAGGTAGTTGGCGAAGAACTTGGGCAGTTATTAGATCATATCTTTTTTTTTTTTTAGGAAGATTGTTAGAGGTCAGTTTGACTTGAGTGGGGGGTAAATGCTTTAGGAGGAAGAGAAAGAGGTAAAGGTGCGTCTAGCTTTGTGTTAATTTCTGTAGAGTGTTATAAGTACTGAATGTCAGGGTATGGGATGAAGACAGAGGAAAGGTGAGCTACAAATAATTTTGCTTTTTCTTGTGCTGAATTGGCCCAGCATTCAGTAGAAGTATACCAAGCATTGATCTACAAGCCCAAGGTCAGTAGAACGGAGAGGTGAAGAGTATGTTGAAATTTTAAAATTCGTCTAGTTGCCATCCAAAGTGAGTTGTCGTCAGTCGTTAGTGATTTTGTATATTCGACATTGATTATTGTAGTATTTGTGGAGTTCGGTTTTAAGTTTTCTTGTAAGTTGATTAAATTGTTGTGTATGAGAGAGGTATCTTGAACGTTGCCGAAGAGACCTAGCTTGTCGTTTTTGAGTTCTAAGATATGTAAAGAGGAAGGTTGTACGGTATCCGTCCAGTTCGTGTAGTACAGTTTGTCGTCGCTTGCCCTATACCAGTGATGGCGAACCTTTTTTCCGTGTGGGTAAATATTGTATAATTTGTTTTAAGATTTGACAGTTTGGGTCAAAATTATACTAATTTTATATTTAAATTTGACAGTAGGTCGGACATATGTGTGACAAAAAAATAAGGTTGCATGCTTGGTATTTAAATTTTATTTCTATAATGAAAAAAGCAGTAAATATAGAATTTTTTATCAATAAAAGAAAAACTAAAACTACTGTTCACATATTTAATGCGAAACTTGTTGTTGTTTGGTTTTAGACAATTCTTTTATATTTGGTCCATATTTAGAATTCACTAATTTAACATGCAGCAGTTAATTCGTAGTAGCCAAGTAGATTTCTCCGAGTAGATTTATAAAATTCAAAGAAGAAAATAGTTGCTCACAGACGTATGTTCAACCAAACATCGTTAGACTGGCATTTGCTAGTTTTTTCACTGCATTAAATGTACTTGGCCAGGAATCCCATTCCTTTAGAATAATATTCTCAATTCTTTGTTCTATTATTTTATTTTTGTCAGAATTATATTCACAGTATTGTTTCTGTAACTCTGTAATTAAATTGTCAAATTTGTTAATCCACATAAAGCTGTTTTGAAATTCGTCTAATTCCATTTCTAAATTATCAATATTTAGCCATGTCAGAGTATTTAATTCTAACTTAGAAAATTCTATTTTATGTGGGTACAAAATAAATTGCATTGTATTTTCCAAATGTCTAAACTGATCAATGTCTATCCAGAAAACATTGTTTTATTTCTCCTAAAATTAAATTATATTTTTTTAATGCAATATCTTGAGAACTGATGCCATTTTCAAAAATTTGAGAATTTTCAAAATCACATTTTACGTGCGGAAAAAATTTCATTACTTTCGTTTCCAAATCATTTTTATATATATCAAGTTATAAATGCTTTAATGTTCTCAGACATGATTAATACAACTTGGCCTCCCTGAAGTTTCGTGTTCAAGCCATTGAAATGCTGTGGTACCACATAAAAACATCACGTGTTCTATATTTGACAATTCGTCATAAATATTATTTTTCATTCAATGAATTATGAAATGAATTTATGAATTATTTTAAATCAATGAATCTTTCTAAAACCTGATCGCGACTTAACCAACGCACATTATTGTACATTAAGACCCCAGAGAGACTCAACTTCGTCTAATAATTGAGCGAATTCTCGCTTATATAAAGCCCTTGCATTTGTGTAATTGACAGTTTTTGCGACGACTGACATTATTGTATCTGAAATTGTTTTTAACCTTTGTTTTGCACAAAGCACCTCTTGATGAATAAGGCAATGAAATTCGATTAGAGAATGCCCAGTATATTTTTTAAGTTGTTGTATGAACCCTACATTTTTTCCTACCATACTAGGTCGCCGTCAGTTGTTACTGAGAAAAGTTTTTTCAAATCAATGTTGAGTTTGTAAAAGTTTCACTGAATTCATTAAAAATATCTTGACCTGTAGTTTTTCTGCGTAAAGTAACTAATTTTATCAATTCTTCTCTCATTATATTTTTAGATTTATATCTGGCAAATACTGCTAGTTGTGCATGACCATTAATGTCCGTGCTCTCATCTAATGCAACTGAAAACATGTCAGCACGCTTTAAATCACTATTTATTTGAAGAGCGATATTTTTTTCTAATGCCAATATTCTATCTTTTATTGTGTTACGACTAAGTAACTGGTGATTCATTTATGCGTTTCATTATCAGGTCTTTTTCTTTGAAATAAGCAAATAACATGTCGCCACATTCCAAAAACGTATTTTTTAAAAACTCGCCTTTCGCAAGAGTTTTTCCATTGCTAGCAATACAGTGTGCTACTTTAAAGCTAGCAGCAGTAATTTTTTGGAAAAAGTTAAGGATTTGGGAATTGTATTCTTTCAGTTTTTGAGAAAAATATTCTTTCTTTTCTTCTGATTTTAAAGGAACAAGATTTTTGTGTAGTGTTTCGAAATGTCGCTTTACATTGCAACTTCGAGTTGTAACATTTTCACGGCACAGTATGCAGAGAGTTTTGTTCTTTACCCATATAACTCCAAAATTATCATGCTATCACTTGAAAACACAAAATAGTACACAAATGAAATTAACCAAAAATAAATTTATGTTTAATCCACGAAGACCAACAGTGAATTGTAGGTAAAGTTGACTCTTGTCCACAGATATAACCTAACATACATTGCTGCACCCGCGTGTTCCAAATGAAGCGTTCGTTCTTTCAGTGACAAGTATATATTACGGCGTAACATATACGTTATATAGAGGGAAAAACGAACCTAACAGTTGTGTACCAAAGTATGTTTAAGTTTATGTAGTTTCACGTGTGCATTTTGTTTTATTTTATTGTTATTATTATTGTTTTTTGTTTTGGGAAATTGATGAAATATAGCATGGGCCATTTAAAATTGTGGCGTGGGTCAAACTGTGACCCGTGGGTCATAGGTTCGCCTTCACTGCCCTATACTTTGTTGAATAGCAGTTGTAAAGTTGTAGACTTTGTAGACGTTGTAGAAACTAGATGAAACCCCCAATTGTTGAGGTGTTTTGAGATCAGTTTTCTGTTCGATTAAGTCCCCGAAGGAGTCCCAGTCTATCGGTCCTTTGATTAGTGTTGGCCTGGAAGGGGAGAGTTTGGGTCTTATGTCTATTGGAAGCATAACTGGACTGTGGTCAGATGATAAGTATCTAAGGTAAATGCGTCGGTATGGAAGGTTGAAATGTTAGAGCAGAAGAAAAAGTCAAGTAGGTCAGGACTTGTTTAAAGCAGCAGGCCAGTAGAACACGTCCTCTTGAATTCGCCACTCGACTTCCCCTGCGAGGGTGTTTCGCGTTGTAGTCCCTACCGCTTATGAATCGGGAGCCTAAAGATTGAAAGAGAGGATAGAAATGGATTTTGATCAATTGTTTGATTTGGAGGGCAATATATTGCAGCTATGGTATAATTAAATGGTTCACTTTGAAGAGAGATAAGAGTCGGTTGTAAAGAGTAAGTAGCATTGCTTGGAATAAGGAAATGAGTTAAAGTGTTTCTTACAAGGATAGCAGAACCGCCATGTGAAGTACCATCAGGATGATCAGTCGGTAGTTTTTATAGTCAGCAATAAAGAAGCGTGTGTTTTCTGTGATGAGGGTAATGTCAGTTCGTCTTTCATGTAGTAGGATTTAATTCGTGTCTGTGATTAGTCATTCCGTTCGCATTCCATAACAGTATGGTGAGAGGCATTAAGGTTAATGGGAGGTTAAGGTTTTAGGGTTAATACTAAGATCTGCTGCTCGACCTTTGCATATAAGAATGCCTAGGCATTCTAGGTACGGTTAACTGTGTGAGGGCTTTGCATAATTCTACATATTTTGTGTCATTTTTTAGATAAATGGGGATGGTTTTGGGGTTCGCAGTGGCTCTGATGGTATTGTGGTTTCCATGTCATTGTGGACAGCGAGGGGTGAGGACGGATTGTAGGTTAGTACACCTGAAGCTACCACTGCATTCTCCGTACACGTTTGAGGTGAGCTATTTTGTTCAGAAAATAGGTTGGTTACTTGTTTGGTGTCGAGTGATAAAGGTTGGTTTCCGTTTGTGCGAGCACTTTTTTTTTGTTTGGTTGACAGTTCTGTGAATTCGGTTTTCTTTTTGTTGGTTTTAAGGTAACTGAGGATGTGGATTTGTTATCTGTTGGGAAGTGGCATAAGTTGTATTACCAAGATTCATCATAGTGACAGTAACCAGCACAGAGAAAATTAAAGTTTATGGATGAGAAGAAGGTTACTTTTTAATAGTGGCGAGTTTAATGTACATATAGAAGAGAGTTTTATATATGTTACCAGCAAAGTATGAAATTCAGGCATTCTATAGAATGCCTAGGCATTTCATATAATACCATGCGTGGTTTATACTCAGATACCAGATTATATTTCTTATGATAAATTTTGTGTATTTGAAAAATATTCTTTTAAATATTCCTATTATTCATTTGTTAACTTGGGGAAATTCTATTGTAGTGTTTCAGTATAATAAATCATGGTATTCCAAATGGTGTTTCAATAGTTCTGGTACTTTAAGAAAAATAATTTAACATTTAAATAATTACTATTAAAATATATTTTGAAATCGGGATGTAATAAAATAAATGGGGGCTCGTCCGGGATGAATTTCATACTTTGCCGTTAACATTATATATATATATATAAAATGGTATACTGGTATATACATATATATATGTATCAGAACTATTGGAATACCATGATTTATTATACTGAAACACTACAATAGAATTTCCCCAAATTAACAAATGAATTATAGGAATATTTAAAAGAGTATTTTTCAAATACACAAAATTTATCATAAGAAATATAATCTGGTATCTGAGTACAAACCACGCATGGTGTTATATGAATTGCCCAGGCATTCTATAAAATGCCTGAATTTCATACTTTGCTGGTAACATATACTATGATAATATTTACAAGCTCTCTAAATTTAATTTATAATTTAAATGTCAAAAAAAAAATGTACACTTTGAGATTAGGTGAATTTCATTAATTGTCACTTTACATAAAAAAACGAAGTTTCTGATAGTTTGCTTGCACAGGAAATTTTTTAGTAATTTGTACAATCAGCAAATTTAAAAATAATATTCGCGGTTATCAAATAGCAAAGTTTTCAGCGCATTCTGATGGCAGTAAGATACACTTTGCAGCGCTTTCTTAATCATAGCCTTTTTGGCTTTTCCTTTTTTGGTAATTGTAAGAAATTTTTAAACACAAATTTTGTTACCAACAAGGTGCCAGAAAAAGTAAAATTTCTGTTTGTATCAGCTAATTACACTACTAGCTTTAGTTTTCCCAATTATAATTGTGCTAATAACGAAGAATCTTTCTTTTACCTACCATATTATTAGCAAAATAGTTTGCTTAATATAACAGCTGAGGTGAAGGTTATGCTGTATGTAATTAGTCCTTTGCTGAGAGGAAATGGGGGCCGATAACGAACAAAAGAATTTATTTTTTAGGTTTTCAGATGCCGTTTACCGAATGGTCGATGGTCCTGTAGAATGGTTTAGAAGTAAGCTCGTAAAAATCACATAACTTCTCGCGCTTTATAAATACTCTATTGTTAATTCTTTTTATAGAAAAAATTGTTGAACCAAATCGCCAAGATTACCCTTGGTATCATCAGAAGTTTAGAAGAGTACCAACCATAGATCAGTGTTATACGGACGACCCAATCTGTAAATTTGAAGCCAATCAACAATTCAAAAGAGATAAGTACGTCCTCGAACTATATAGAAGCATATTAAAGCTTGAGTGTATCATTTTTGTTTTTCCACTAAAAATTCCATTAAAAACTTAAGAAAGACATCTTTACTTTTTTTTTTTAAGTAATCATTATCAATTATAGGGCTGTTGATAGCGAAGTTTTGAATATTCTCAGACAAAGATTTGAAGATTGCGTGCTTTATGAAGGCCCAGATAATAAAGTTCGCTGCGCACACTTAAAGGAGCAATACGACGAAGCAGTGACCAATTGGTTTATTAAATGTTAGTTCATTCAAGAACATTTACAATTTATTTTCCGGTTAATGTTAAATGATCTTAAGTGATACTCAGGGTTATTTTAAATTCAAGCTTTACTGTAGATAGATTTCATCTCAACATACATTTTTCTACCACTTTACTACTTTCTTCATTAAGTAAGCTTATTTTTTAATAATCTTATAGTTTTTATAAACTCAATTTCAGATGGAGACCTGGGCGGATATGGTGATGCGCAAACGGCTTTAACTAAACAAAAGCACAGAATGATTTGGGAAAGACGTCACGGACCAGTCGGTTCTGGAATGAAAGAAAAATTTGAGGATGCAGAATGAGCCATTTCTATTTAGTAGTGAAACATGTAAATAGTTACGTAACTTCAAGGTAATTATTTGAAATTGAATGGTATTCAAGTTGATGGTAGTTTTTGTTTCGTATTTATAGCAATTATTTAAAGTGTAAGGTTGCTTAGAATAAACGTTTTGCTCACAAGTGCTTTTTTTTTATTACTCTAAAGAGGAAGGACAGCGATTATTTCAAGCTTAAGAATGTGAATATTTCCCATTGTCCTTCATGTATTCCAGCAATATACAGTATCCTGTTGCTCGGTCCTCCTGAACCCTTGTAGAACTGGTTAAATCACTTACATATACTTCTGAAATTTCCATTCTTCTCTATATGATTAGACAGAAAAGAGCTCATAATACATCTCCTGTACAGATGTTCTCTACGTTTGAACTTTTTATGCCAAAAACGTCATAGATTTGTGCCGTTGCTACATACATATCGAAAGACGAATTTTGAAAAATAGTATTCAAAAATAATTTTGAAAATTTCCCTCAGCGAACATCAGACTAAAAAAGAATCTACCACGATTGGCCTTTAAACCAATAACAGATATCGAAATAATTTTTCTATAAATATGAAGCTTTACAAGCATATCCTCCACTGTTAATTATTTGAGTAAATCCTGCCTATGGCGGGGTGTACATTATATGTATAAGAGACATTAATTGAATAAAAATACAAGGAATGTATTAAACTTATCTCGTACAAACATAAATAGAAAATAATTAAATTAAATCACAATCTACTGAAAACTTAAATAAATATTTACATTTCAGGTATTTACTTAAAATAAAAAAAGATTTCGGCTGTTGAGTATTTTAAACAAATATTTTGAGACTGTTTTAAATAAAAAAGGAAAACAATGTTCAATTTTATAAAAAGTCTTGATCCAAGGCAGACTGATTACCCGTATTATTAATGGAAATATTTAATTGGAATGGTGAGGTTTTAGAGCTTTCACTACATTTTCCAACCAGTCTATATGCTCAGTAACATTGGTGAACGCAGCGAAAGTGTCCTCGTTGCGCAGTTTTAGCGATACAATGCCGTAAACATAATGTTGTTTATTTCGGACAAAGGTAAGACCCCCTCCACTATCGCCAGGTTGTACACCAGTTCCTGCACATTTAGTAATGTCCAAATCTGTATAAAGATTTCAAATATAAAATTTAGAAAACATTGGCCAAACTATTAAAATTACCATTACTGTAGCCGGCACAGAATTTGTCATAAGTGATGAATCGAAGAAATTCTGGTGGCGATTCTCTTCTGCATGAATCATAATCATAATAAGGCAATTGAGTCTTCTCCAACACTTCGGTGGGCGTTCTATTTTCATTGAGTCCCCAGCCGACAACCTGCCCATTGAAAATAATAGAATTGAGAGTTTTGTAGCATTACATTTCTTGACATTTCTTAGTTCATAAATTACAATAAACTGTTACAATTACGTATAATTGAACTTGTAACAAAATCCTTTACTATTCTCAATTAGATATATATATCCTTTGTTTAGCTAAATTTCTAGGTTTTTTTTTTTTGGAAATTGTATATTTTTTTAAATTTTAGAATGTTAAATGAGAAATAAAAATTACTTAGTCCAAATGTCAGTGACCCGTTTCGCTGGATCTAGGTTTCGTATATTTGGGAGGACACCACTCCCGCAGGATTGCCTGGGCGAGTTGGAGTTTAGGGATATCTTGGGATATTGCAGATTAACCGGCAAGTTACCGGGGGAAATTAATTAAGGGGTTACCGGGGGTATCGGGGGGATAAGAGTCACAAGGCTTAGGTCCCGCGCCATTAGGCACCCGAACTATAATAATAATAATAGTCCAAATCAGCCAAATTTAGCAATATAGTATACTGGAATGAATGCTGAGAAGTCAGAGGAAATTCTTTTTTTTTAATTACAGTCAGGATTTGTGGTACAGCAAGGGCCTTCGATGGAATCAAGTATCTCAAATTAAGTGTGCCAATTCTGCGAGAAGTTACAAACTAACTTCAGTAAGATACTATCCTTGAATTTTAATCCGTAAAAACTATTTTCAGCAAAGTTTAAACTGCTGAATTCAAAACATTCTTAATGGAATAGTAACACTTTATTGCTTGCAATACCCGCTTCCTAGTTTTTACTAGAAATTCTAAAATCTTTCTTTTTTTTTATGAATGCTTTCCATAAACTTCATAAGGAAACTACAAGGAAACACTGCATCTCATGGCGCAGTTGCCTTCGCTCGTTGGTTATAGTTATACCAAACTAAGTCTGAAAGCGGTTGCAAATATATTTGCATTTGGTGAAAAATGCCTTTATTTCATGGTTTTGGTAAAATAGTTATTTTGTAATAATCATATTTTCTTTATAAAGATAAGCTATTTAGCTACAGATGGGTAGGTAGATCAAGGAATAAGGTCAAAAGATCTATTGCTTGGGTGTCAGTGTGATATATATATATTAGAGTGTTCTGTGAAGTATTACAATATGTAATTGTTAGCGAGAGTTTATGATTGTGAACTACGTTTGCATATAGGGTGAGACTTTTGATCCAAGTAGTTGCACACATCAAACACCTCTGCAAGCCTTGTATGTTTGGTGTGATTTTTACTTTCTCTTTGGGACGGGGGGGGGGGGGGGTCTGTGTAAGTGTTGTTCGTATTGTTAGGGTGCTGAGATATTCGAGATACTTGAAGAGGTGCTTACACCACTTCCCCTTTCGAAAACATTGCAGTCTGAAGAGAAAATCAAATTAACACCAACATAACGTTAAAAAATGTTAACATTGTGATGCATGACAGAAACTTAAAAGTTGAATTCAACTCTTTATACGAACTTGTTCAATACAATATTATGACGATGGATGAGATTTCGAAACCGGTTGAACAACAAAATTAAACATACTTTGACGTATAAATAAAGAACTATGTCCGTGTTTATATAAACTCAGAAAGAACTGTTTTAAAGTCGTACTTCAAGTAAACCAATTTTTCTTTTAACTCGGAATTTGGCACATATTTAATTCTGGTTAATATCCAATAGATGATAAAAAATTAAAATAGCGCTTTAGAGGAAAGATAACCCCCCTCCCCAAACATACTTAATTGAATTTTTCCGGAAAAAATGTTTAACAAGAATTCCAACTTCTTATACAAAGTTTAAAGAAAATCGTTCTCAATCGCAAAAACTGAAAAATCTATTTAGTAAAGTGGAACTTCCGCTTGACTAGTATTAACCAAAACCTTGTTGTTGGGACCCCTGGTGACAAAATATCAAGTTTGTTTTTCGTTATGCTGGTCACACGCACACCCACATTATATATATATATATGTGGTAAGCACAGCAATTTCTAAAAACCACTTTTTCATATTCAGGGGACTTCAAAACTTCTATTTCCAGTGAAAACTCAGTTACGAAGATTTCATATATGCGTTACTTCCTCCTTCAGCAGTAAGAGAAATTAATAAATATATATTTTTACTAACGGTTCCCAACATTCCTAAGTAGAAGGTGCCTTCAGCGAGCCAATCAACGCAAGCGGGTAACACTATCATGGATAAGACAATAGATTTCTCCAAGTCTAGCACTGCGATATCCTGTTCATAACTGTTACTCTTGCCTCTATACGCCCTCTGTGGAATCACTTCCTTTACCTAAAACCCCAGTTAATGCGGCAACATATAAACTGTTGTTTCTAACAAACTGAAATATTTTTTGAATGAATACTTACGTTCAGCCTTTGTTCATATTTATCTACAACATTCCAATCTCTTCGATATTTTCCAACGGCCACCTTCATATCTTTGGCATTTCTCACTTTTTCCACCGTTTCTTCGTATACACAGTGCGCAGCTGCCATAGATTAAGTAAGCATTGATTTATTAAAAATAATTTTGTGAAAACAATTCTTCATTTCAATTAAAATATATAATAATTAGCTATGGACCATACCTGTTAGTATTATGTAAGGCGAAATAATGGTTCCACCGCATGCGTGTTCCCACACTCCCTTAATCCGCAAATAGAGACCTGCATGCCATGGATATTCCCCAACTTCAGTTTTAGTGCCATGACTAATAAGAGGTCTTTCTACGTTTGTATTTGGTTTTCCGCAGTCTAAAATTGAAAATAAATAAAAGAAAAATGTTATGCAAAATAAAAAATTTTCTAAAGTTAAATGCCAGATAATAATAAATGGCTTCAGTAAATCGAAAGTATTTATCAGAAATAATAATATTTAATAGATAAGCGGCCTTCTAGATGTTCAATAATCCAGAAAAGGAGTTTCCAAAGGGATCGATGATGATATTTATATAAGTTGATAGTTTATTTTAGATTTATGAACAGAATGTTTGAAGATAAAATGGCGAAAATAGAAAATCTGTGCTCGACCTCTGGATAAATGTTGAAAATGTCCCCTTAGAGAATTATTATACGTTAAATTTCGAAAAAATTAAATTTATTCATTTAATTATTAAAGTTTCCAATAAAATATTTTGGAGTAAAAGTTTAATAAAATCCAGATTAAGATTTTCTAATTTTTTAAAATTAATTCTATCATTCCATCAATTCAAAGACTCAGTAACAGAAATGAAGCAATTCTGATATATGGCTCACAACTCCAGTTAAACCTAACCTCATACCAAAAATGTTCTTATAAAAAATACAGTTTACCCAAATGGGTCCGTTTCTCTGCTGTCATTCTTTGCTAACAAAACACGTCTTTAATCAGCGCTTTAACGCCGGTGAACGAACATAAGTAAAAAAATAATCTTCCTTAAGTGCTCTCCATTTGTTATTATGAGCGATGTGTCTAATATTTTTTATTGTGTACTCGATTTGATAAGTATAAAAAAAAGAGTATATATACATACAGAATATATATATATATATGTACACCTAATTCATCAACGGTCAATTTTATATTTATATATATAAATTGAATATTTATATAGTGAGCATATACTCAAACGCTGAAATTTAGGGGAGTATATATTCATTTGATAAGAATAGAAACTAGATTGAGTATACCTCACTAAATTTGAAGTCTGTTCTGTAATGAATATATTTACATTTAGAATATTTCAAAAATAGCTGACTAAACTGCAAAAAATCTCTATAAACCGTAAAATAAATTTGGAATATAACATAAAAGATTTGTTGACCGTTGATGAATTATGTTATGAAGAAATTTGTTGAGGATCGGTCAAGAAAGAAACATTCAATTATGCCAACGTTTCGTCAGAGTTTGGTGTCTTTATCAACGCTTTAATATACAGATAATCGTGAAGATGTGGAGACAATTCTGTAGATGATTTAAGACAAGAAACTTTTAATTTTCTTCTTTTTTTTTTGTTTCTGCGATGTAACAAATGTGTATGTTTAAAAACTCTTTCTCCACGTCTTCACGACTATCTATATATTAAAGTCTTGATAAAGACAGGAAACTGTCGAAACGTTGGCATAATTAAAGGTTTCTTTCTTGACCGATCCTCACCAAAATTTTTGGAATAAATTTTAAACATCTTTATAGCTCAACAAAGCTAGTGTTAAGTTTTGTAGGTGGAAAGTAGAAAGGTGCTGCTCTAAATAAGTTGAATCAAATGAAATAGTTTTGACATATAAAGCCAATAAAAAAAGGTATAAGTAAAGTAATGCCTATTTTTCCAGCGGGCTTTTTTACTTCAGGTGTCGTAGTCGGAGACAGGTAGCAAACATACTTTACTATATATTACTCATATAAATATATAAAATAAAATCCAAGACAAGATCGGAATCGAACCCAGTAACCATAATACATCTCAGCAGTGCCGGTTCGCGTCTCTATGCCCTCAGTTGTTGTGGCGCCTATATTTGGGCAGTAACTTTTTTAAATTGTTGAAGATAAGTTTGAGATTCCTCGTATACTTTCTGTAGATGATTTAAGAAAGGAAACTTTTAATTTTGGTTCTGTTATAATTAATTTAACGTTTAGTTATAAGATTATTCTGTAATAATATTAATAAAAGGTGTATGACTATTTTGAGGTTGGTTCCTCTCCTAATAATGAGCTTACATTTGGACGAATACATAAGGCGCTGATATATTTTTTCTTTCAATAACCAATTATAGTATATAGTTCATACTTAATGCTTCTAGTTTGGGCCGGGCTCTTATAGGAACTCTTTATTGTACCTAAATCTTTCTGTGGTATTGCAAAAGCTATATGAATGCACGATAAATCAAAGAATGATGGTTAAACCCCAGGCCAGAGGCAGGCGAAAAAGTTTATTAACAGCTATTCACCCAGGCATCCTGACTGGCCACTTAGACTGAACACATGCATCGCATGGATCTGACAAGAGGTCAGGAAGAAGAATAAACAGCATTGCACACATGGAGTGTCAATGTGAAGGACTCATTGGGCTAAGAATTCTCTTCGGGGAAGAGAAACTGACGCCTTCAATATTGAGAGGATATTTAACTTATGGGACACAATAGACACATCGGAGGTCGCGGTGGCGTAGGCTTAATAACTTAATCTCCAAAGAATTTAGCTATACTTAATGCTCATGAGTATTTACTTATTTTACATTCATATTATCCAATATTACATCTTTGATTAACAGTTTTACGCTGAAAAGTATCAGCATATTTGTAAGAAGTAATTTTCCCTAGAGTAAATTCTGTTAAATAGTTGTTTTAATATTGTATAATTTATACAAAATAATTCTAATATTTCTAATCAAATTATACTACAAATATCATAATAATTATAAACGAATACAACACAGACAGTAATTCGAAGGTATAAGAAGGAATTGTAACGGATAAAATGGGAAAACAACAAAATGCTAGGCGTCACATAGATATTTATTTTTCCAACATAAGGTAATTTGAAAACAAAAATGTAACTCAGTCACTGAACATTAACAAATGAGAAAAAAATAATAATAAAAAAAGTTAAAATATCACATATAAGTTGTACAATTGTTTGAAGAAAGTACAATAAAGCTCGTTTTAGTCACCGATAATAAAAATACTGAACCGATACAGACCGTCACGTGATACTCGCCGGGAAATTTGTTTTAATTAAAAATAAACTTAATATTTCTTTATAAAAATCTAATATTATTCAAAGGAAAAATGTCATAAATTTTATACTAATTAAATACTATTTCAAAAGATGATCTCCCGGCGAGCAACACGAACCAGTGTAGCCAACATTAACAATATTATTACAATATTTTCATTGTAATTATTTTTTAAATTATTAACAAATCTATAGAATTTGTACACTTAATAGTAAAATAATAATAATAATACTTTCATTAACTGAGATGAATTCTGGGAAAAATCTGAGTGGGTATTTCTTAAAGGAAAGAGACATTCGGGGATATTTTTTACTAATCAGCTCTATACGCATCCAAAAATAATAATTATTACATTTCTTAACAACTTTAATTTTATCCGTCATTTTCGTTTTACCTTTATTTTACTAATTAACACAGGTAACAAACCTAATGTTCTCTTTTTCCAAATCCAATCTTTAGAAAGTAACCAATTTACAAGAGATTCGTAATTGGGGCAAATTTATTTTACAAAATTTTTTGCAATCCTCAGCGAATTTGATAAAATCATTTTCTCATAGGCATTTAATAAAAATATTCATGACCATATTTTATTAAAGCCGCTTTAGAACAAATTCGTTGCTTAACATCAATGGCTCCCTTTTTGTTTTTTTCCAGCGATTTAATAACTTATGCAAATCATGTATTTATTGTTTCAGAATATGCTAGAAAATTTTAGAATTAATTTTGAGATCGAAGTAATTTGAAACAGCGGGGGATGCCTACACAAATTAGTGATGGCACCAACATAACAGAAAGCTATAGGAGAAGGGAAGGGATTAGCTCAGTGATAACGCACTGACTCGCACGAGGAGGGAGTCCAGGCAATGCTGCCCTTAGATTTTCTCTTCCTAGAAGCCTCTACAAGTCACTCACTATCTAGTGAGAGCAGTGTTGTCTGTAAAGAGGCTGGTAACGCACTGAGAAGGCTCCGGAAGGCAATAAATATTCCAGGTCGCAGTGCGGTAACCCCTAAAAGAATCTAACATCAAGCTATCGCCTGGGAACATCACAACTTTAAATACGCTAAGAGCAAATATTTAGCATATTAAGTCGTCTATGGTCAGTCATTGATCAGTATTGCTTAGAATTTGGATCAAAAACATAATAAGTACGGATTTTTGTTTAAATCTTTAACACAACACATTTATCAATTTTATACGGCAGTATCTTGTATAGCAATGCCAATTCGATTTTGTTTACCTCCAATTAATGACTAGCTTTTTGGTGTTTATTAAATTATTTATTATTGATTTTAACACAAATAGTATAAAATTAATTTATATGAATTTATAATGTTTTATTTGAACTAAAACATTTACTCTTAAAAATTATAAACTTTAATTAGATTTTAGGAAAATTAAATATCATTTACATTTAATGACGATCTTATTTCACAGCGTGTTTTTTGTATTTACTGCTTACTTAGTTTAGTTTTTATAATTATAATCTACGGAAAGTTTGTGTAATTTATGTAAACTTACATGCGATAAATTTAACGACGAATTACATTTGACTCATAGCGGTCTTGTTGTATTACATTTGACTCATAGCGGTCTTGTTGTATTTCCCAAGGATAATATTTTGTAGGAAATCTTTGCGTTCGATTGGACATGATGAGAAAAAGGTTGTATATGTAGAAGATTAAAGGGCGTTGCGTTGTTTGGGGATATTTCACAGGTGGTTGTTTACCTGGTACACATCTAAACAATGGTACTTCCCAAGTACCGTCCGACAGACATTCAGTTTCGATGAATGATACTGAAGGGTCAGAAATGTGATAGGCGACTTTACATCGAGGGCGGACTTTGGTGCCCGGGTTTATTGGACGATCACATCTGACAGGATCACCTCTATAGAAACATTCCAGATCCATTGAGTCGGACACTAAAGGTTTGCATTGTTCTGTAAAAAAAAAAATATATTCATATTATTAGATTATGATATACTAAAAAAGGGGACATAGTTTTGAGACTTTGTATCTTATAAATTTAATTAAGAAAATAAAAGTACTAACTGAGGCACTGTGGAGGTTCAGGGTCCCAAGCTCCATTAAAGCAGAATACGTTCCGTCCACTTTCTGGTAGTATATAACCTCTTGAACATTCATAACTGAGTACAGAGTTCAGCGGTACCAAACTTCCTGGACCTCTTGAACATTTTACATTGTTCTGTTGTTGCGAAGCACACACTTTTACGATATAACGGCCACCTTCCGGATAATCAGGCAAAGTACATCCTCCTCTGACATAAAAAAAATGATCTTTCACTAGTGATATGGATACAGTTATTATAATATAATAACTGTATAATAATTATATTATAATTTCAATGTCATTTATGTAAATAATGCTAATTGATTTAGTTTATACCTGTGAGTACTGGTGGGTGGTGTAGGCTTTGGTTTGACTGGTTTCGCTTTCTTCACAGACTGGCAAAGTTCTTCATCTTCATCTGACGCATCAGAACAATCGTCCACATTGTTACAGCGTTTATTTTTATCTATACAGGCACCGTAGGCGCATTGGAAACTGAAGTCTGGGCATCTGCAAATTATAAATTTTTAAGTATTATGCTTGTTGCTTCTATATTGCTTTCTTTAGAAGGCCAGAAGTTTTCATTATGGTGGGGAGGTCCATCCATTCTGCCACTTCCATTCAAAAACTACGTGAAATTTTTGTTAGATATGAAATCCTAAAAGTTCTCGTTATGGATAGCGCAGAAAAGGTCAACGCCTAATCTCCTGGCCAGCAATGGAGCAGCCGAAAACTGGAAATCTTTTAAACTATTGCAATTACATTCAATTAAATTTTTAGGTCAGTAAATATAATATTCACTTTTTAGGTTACTGAATAAAATATTATTTTTTTATACTACAAGTACGGAGTTACTCACTTGGAAATAAGTGAGATACCTGCAAGGGTAGCGGGAGTCATTTTATTAAAGTCCGTGGCCATCAGTATTTTTTCCTCGCTTAAAGCTCTCAAGCTTGAACGTTTTGAAGAAAGCGAGTATTTATAAAATATTGAAAAGTTTAAGTGCAGAAGTTATTTCAAACTGCACTTCGTAATCATAGTATTGTGCAGATCTACACAAATGGATCCGCGAAAGCGACGGATGTGAGTCGGCTACGTTATCCGTTGCCTTGAAAAGAATACTATGATACTTTGGAAATCATTGTAATGTCTTGGATGATGAGGCCGTGGCTGCAGGGTGGGCTTTCCAAAAGATTCTAAATTTCTGTTTATTATTAACTGATGAATATGTATTACCTGATATTTACACACTGAGTTATAGTTTCATCAGATCCGTCATCACAGTCTCTGTTGCCATCACACACGGAAAATTCGTCTACACATTGTCCAGACAAGCATTTGAATTCACCATCTCTGTTGAATGAAAGTTGAATAAATAAATATGAGTTGGGGAGGGGGGCTTTAAATGATTGCACAATAATTTTATATAAAAATATATAGAATACAGAAAATTTGTCATACTTCTTATACATACTTGCATATTCCATCACTGATAGGTTGGGCCACATTTTTACATTCTGGTAGAAGTTCGTCTGAATTGTCAGCGCAGTCTTGTTTACCATCACATTTCTTATGTTTGTCCACACAGGCTCCATACGTACAACGAAAGGCGAAAGATGGACATCTGTAAGTGTTATTTATTTACACTTCCATAACATACATAAACTATATTTTCTCTCCCTTCCTGGACTATACTTAGAACTAATTTCAAAAACTTAGAACTATCTATAAATAACGAACAAATAAATTAAAATCTAAGAGTATCTTAAGTTGAATAAGTGAAGAAACGGGCTTCTAACCATTAGAGATATTTATCTTGACTGCCTGCTTCATTTTGTGGTCATCGACTGGTTTCGGGCGTGCCCATCATCAGGATGTATTGATCAAACAGTGCGATAGCATAAGATTTGCAGAGAGCAAAATCAGTTTATATAATCTGTGCATAAACTCTATGTATGTGATCGGAATCATTTGTGATAAGCGACCATTTGTCTGTTGAAATGAGGAGGAAGCCAAGAGAGTACTGCTGTGGAGAGAACCTAACTACGACTGTGGCAGGCTAAGACTAAAGTATTACAATCAGGAAAATATGAGCAAAAACATGCCGCGCGTGTTAATAAGCTTCCTCTCGGGTTATCGCAGATGAGATGAGATGACTGCTGAAGAACCTAACCCTAGCAGTAAAGCTTGTAATAGCCTGTAGAATCTACGCAGAGATGTAGGAAAAACTCAATGCACCTCGAATGGATGCGACGCATAATTAGAGTAAACTCAAAAATTTCGCTACATAACGGGATCGGAGAAGGATTATATCTTTCTGAACCATTCCAAGTCATGAAATTTCTAAAAGAAATTGAACTGGAAGATAGATACGCTTTAGATTGAGGGTATCCTAGACACCAGAAAAGGCTTTTCAACGTCGCAGAATCCCAGAAAAATAAGTACGAAGTACTAAACAAACTGAACCATCCACATCTTACTGTTGTAAGAGGAAGTATTGCTATCAATTCAATTTTGAAAATTGAGCATTCACCGATATATAGATTTTCTAACAAGTTTAATAGTTAGAAATAACAAATAAATATATGTGTGATAAGGAAATCGCACATTCTACTTGCTGATTCTTAAGACCTGGAAGCTCTATATCGGTCACTACAATGAACCCAGTCAGTTCCCAAAAAAAACCCAAAATATATAGATTCCCAATGCCCCAAAAATGTTTTTATTATACATAATTTTATTAAAAGTTATTACTAAATTGATGATATATATATTTCCAATTTTAAAGAAAATCGTTGGAGCAGTTTTCCGGAAAATCTCGAAAAAACTCTATTCTGTAAACACTACACTACACATTTTAATAGATTTTCTTCAAATTGAAATTCCATGAAAGACTATTATAATGCTGTAGAATCGGTTGGAACATAAATTCTATTGCATGGTACTTTAGAGGAAAGATTAACGTTGCAGCTTACCAGGATTTCCTAAATTCAATTTTCCTGGAAAAGTGTTTTAAATCAATGAGATTGGCCTATATATTCATATACCAAGTATGTGACATTTGAAGGAAATTTCAAATAAATAAATAAATAAGTTGTAAATTTCAAAAAAATAAAAAATTTAGGTTAGGTTTATTAATTCTAAATTGCGAACTTTCTAATGCGGTCTATAAAATTTTGTAACAGTTTCCACAGTGACAAATAAGTACTACAGAACACTTTCACTTTGAATTAAAATACTTTTTTTTAATAGATAAAAAAACATATTTGAAAAAATTGATTTTCACACTAAAAATTACACTATTTGGCCAGGTAACGACCAAGTTATAGTTTGATATAATTTGCAATGAAAATTCTTGGCAGGTCTGGAATCCCCCCCCCCCGTTTCTATATTCACGCCTATCGGAATGATGAAATTTTTTCACTATAAATGTGTGCAGTAAGATGGTGAAAGTATGAAATTTGCGAAAGCAAAGTGCCCTTGTATGTAATTTTGCAATTGTATCTTTTAGTTAGACGAGTGTAGGAATAAATCGTATCTATACAGTACAGTGATCCAAGCATGTACTAGTTGGACTGACGTGGGTTATTTTTTTTTATTTCTACAGCAACGAGAGGGTTTTGGGGAGGCGGAGCTCCCCGGATAAGATGTTAAGGGGCGTGTGGCAAAGTCCCCGATCAACAAATATATGCATTTTATGTTATTTCCGTTGTAAAACATTATTTTGCATTTCATAATAAATATTTTTAAAAACGGAACGGAAATATTAAGCATAAATGTGGTTGAAGTGATGGCTATAGATTACCAAAAAAAAACCTGTACCATTCGCTAGGTTGTAAGGGGAGGGGGGTCTATTCCGACTTTTACCAAATTCTATAGTTGGCACTAAAATTAAACCATAAGAATATTATAAGATATAATCACCCATATTATTATAATTTATAATTATATTTTATCATTTACAACAAAACAGCATAACTATTTACTTACTGGAGATTAAGTTTAGAACACACTGCCTGCGTTTCGTCTGTCCCATCTCTGCAATTCGTCTCTCCATCGCAAACTGCATACGATTCTATGCACTGACCATTTTTACAGCGAAACTGATCGCCTCTATAGGTTTAAATGTATTATTTAAAAAAATTTAGAATTAAAAATAATGAATCTGGTTATGAAAATGAACACTTTGCAATTTAGCTATATTTTTTACATTATGTGGGAGTCCGTTTACTGAACTGTTTACTTCTCCTTTATATTATAGCTTTATTTTCCCTCCAGAATATGAGTTAAACTTTTCTCTTCCTATTTCTACTCAAGAGCATATTTTTCATGTTTTTTTTTTTTTTTTTTTTGAAAGAATTAAAGTTAAAATTTCCAGAAAAGTTTCTTAATTAAAACAGAATATATTATTTTTAATATTAGAATGTATTATTAAATAAACAGAATATAAGAAAAAATAATATATTCGTTAATGGCAGATTGCAGTGGCAAAGTAATATATATTTAAAGTGTCTGAAAATGAATCTTTCTTACGAGCTTAACCTGTTGTGAGTTCTTTTACTACAGTCCAGTATATGAAGTACATGTAATGTTATGATTAATTGACCAATTGGATATAAATGGGAAACAGAAAAGATAAATTACAATTCATCATTTCCTTATTTTATTAGTATGCATTTTATCAACACATTTTTTCCTCTGCAATTTATCATGTAAGTATTGTTACGAGTGGAAACATATGATAACCCCTTACTTAATCTGATGAAAGATAATAGTGATAATAATAAATAGCGTGCCAGTTGGAATATATTAAGGCGTTTGTGAAAAATATGTTTATCGTATCATTTCTTAAAATTTACTATTGTTAATCGCAAAATCTTTTATTTCTCTATATTTTAAATTATATCTTGGAAACATCTCAAAAAGTAACACCTAAGTAACATCTAATGGGAAAAAATAACTTCACTCTACTCTCTACTCAGTAGAAGCACATTGGACTCCCACGCGGAGATCCCGGGTTCGAGTCCAGTAATGCGGCTCTTGGATTCTCTTGCTAGGAGCCTCTTCAGTTCAAATGGGCAGTGTTGTCTGTGACTAAAATCACTACTAGCAGGCCGGCAGGCACTGTAAGTTTGGACCCCCCTAACTAATTCATATTCAAAAACTTGTATTAATACAGCTTATGTAGAAATGTCACTTCATTATAGAGGAGTTGAATCTATAACTGCAAAAATCTATACACTGATCTTTTATGTTTCCGGGTTAGAGGTTTGCTAAAAATCGACGTTTGCGGGTTGCAAGGAGCTTCTTCAAGGTCGTTATACCTTGAAAGCCATTAAGGCTCTAAACCTTGGTAGAGAAGGGGCGTGGCTCCTCTTTTCCAGTTGTCAGTGCCTCAAAAGATTGTTTGGAATTATGAATATATATATTGTTATAAACAATAACGGCTAAAAAATAGCCGTATTATTTCTAAGTAAGAAAAATAGTTATGTATTAAAAGAATCTGCTTTATTAAAAATATTTGAAAATTAAACCCATTCTTCAGTTTTTGTATTGATTAAATTCTTGAATAACCTTTCAGTAAATTGTATCTGTTGCGGCTCTGCTTAAAGTCCAAGTGTTATATCGTGCAGCGAGAAGTGCAATCAAATATCGACAAGTCTAGCTGTAAACTGGCCGAACTTCAATTTAGGCACTAAATGTGCTATGTTTCTGATAACAGTGTTAAGCATAGTTTTACAATGCGGTAAAAATTAATAGTTTAATTGCAAGAAAACAAACAATATTGTTTCCTTACCACTATTCTTTAGTTTATAAAATTAATTTAACATATTAGATTATCAAAAGATCAAGAAGAATTTGCCTACCGATTAAACTTTAAAAGTTAAATTTTCAAAACATATTTAGATACTGGCTCGGAACAAAAAAGGTGTTTCTGTAGGCTATGGCAGTAAATACAATTTTACCTTTGCGTTCGAGCAAGCATTATCGGGGCTAAGAATAATTAAGTGGAAATATCGAAAACGTTGAAAATGATATGCGTCCTATATTATCGGACATTCAGTCGCGAATTAATTATTTGTGTCAAAAACAAGTTCACCGATTACTTTAATGTATATTACTATGTACTATAACCATGCCAAAGATATTCCTTTAATATAAATTTCTTTATTAGAAATACAAACAAAATTCAGGTTCCTTTTTTTTTTCAGTTTTTCACGATTTTATTCAAATTCCCACACACTAACTACACTTACAAAGGCCTGTCACTTTTAAAACATTTTTCCAAGAAAATTTGGTGATTCCGGGCATGTTGCAACCTGAAATGCCAACTCAGTTCAATGTAGGATTGTACCAGCGCTATATAATGTTAAAGTACTGTAAAAGCTTGCTCTTAATACTAAATTTGAAGAAAATCGGTTAATCAAAAGTCCGACCTTACAAGAGGAGCTTTGAGATTTTCGAAATTTTATAAAATCGCTCCAAAGAATTTTCTTTAAACTTGAATACTACCTTCTTTCCAATATGTTATGGTTCCCCAACCACATTTATATTAAGAGTAACTAGTAAAAATTCCGGTTTTGAAGAAAATTTAACTATAATAATTTGTTGTATTTTTTTTAACTATAATATTTGTTGTCGATTTATTTCGTTTTCGGTGAAACGGACACCCAAACATTTATTTTTGATGAAATATATATATGCTTCCATTTAGATGGTGTCGGTATGTAAAATGCTTTTTCACATTTATACTAGTGTTTATCATCTGGTAGCAGCATAAATTCCACAGAAAGCCAGTAAGGTACTGTACTAACCATTAATTTTATTTGTCAAAATAATAATTTATATAATCAAATAAAACTAGGCATACTTACGAGCATCTTGTTTGCCTTCTAAATCTAAAGGTGGAGTTCAAGGATGTTTCCAATGAATCTGTCATAAATGATAAAATTGTATATTTACTAAATTATTAAAAAAAAAACAACTCTGAATAACATGAATTAGAACTTGGTCATTAGTCGTCTGAATAAAATATTATTATTTGTGATGTCATTAATAATAACTCTGAATAATAATTGAATATTTTTTTAAAAAGAATAAAAATAAAATCAGGAAAAATAAATGTATCTTGTTGGAAAACGAAACTGTTTGAAGGTCAAATCAAAATAATATACTTCCTCAGGTCGTCTTTTTGTAGTCTTATTACTACTATATTTTCATTTTCTTTACATAAATCTTTGTTATGTAATATTATTAATGAGCAAGGTCAACTTGCATTTATACAGTTTATTTCCGAATCGTAATTAATTTTTTGTAGGAGGTTTTTTGTCAGTTAGAGTTCTGGAATATATTAATAATAACAATATATTGCGACAACAAATAATAACCAACTTTTTAATGAAAACAATTATTATGAATACTTACACGTACTTCCAAGTAAAAGTATGGTAAGGTACCAGACTGTTAGCATTCTGTTCAGTTGATACGTTTAATTAACTACTGGTGCCATTGAAGTTACTTGTATACCACGAATCTTGTTGGAAATCCCCGATATCGAGGAGGGGATAACTGTTCATCTCCCCTAAATATTTATGTATAAACTATATCTTATCAATTTTGAAAATTTTGCAAGGAAATTGTATAGGGGAAAAAATCTGGAATAAACACTATTATGATAGTGGAATATTTTATTATGAAAGTGGATGGCAGTTTGACACAAAAGTTTACACTGGCCAATAAATGTGGAGACCTTGTTGTTATTAGGAAGTACTTGGCTAAACACTCTGCTTGAGTAAATCTTCTAGACTAAACTGTTTGTATATTGCAGGAACACATATGTAAAATGTGTATGGAGAGGGAAAGATAATGAAGTTAGTAAGGAGTTCTCCAATGTCAGCTATACCTCTACAACTTATCACAGAGAAGAGAACTTCTGCTAATGCCTACCGCCATGACGCACATCAAACCGGTTATGCGTCATACTTATTCTGTTTATGATAACAAGCGGGTTCTTTATTTTTTCACTCTCGTGTTAGTAACAAATTGATTGTTCCAGAATGACATCTGTTTCAACAAAATCGGAAAATTAATCGGCTTTTCTTTTGAGTCGTTTCCTCTCTCTAACAGTTATAAAAGGGTTGTGCAAAATATTTTTAGTGGAAGTTCTCTCACTTAATTTACTATTCAAAATCGACAATGAAAAGTGGGATTTTTTTTTTTTACTTTTATGCGTTCTTCAAACTTGAAATACGCGTTGAAAAACCTACCACTTATAATTGAAACATTTTCAGGAAAATTGATTTCAGGTGGAGGCTGGGCAACTGAGATCTTAGATTGATCTCTAAATCGGTTTACCAATACTTTTGAAACTTATGTGTTTCTAGCAGTAAATTTGTGCAGTTAGTATTTCAAGTTCAAAGAAAATCGTTTGAGCCTTGTTTAAAAAAAATCGAAAAATTAAAATAATAAGGAAGTAGCATTTTCTGTTTAACGAATCCGTTTAATGAATTTGACCATGTGAAATAACATTCACTAAAAAACATTTTGCATCACATAAATTTTGTTGAAAATTCATTTTCAGTAGACACGATCAGTAATAATACTCTTACACCCCTAAGCGAAAGTAAAAGAATCAATATCTTAAAAAGTCGATATATTAATTTTACTATAGCTGGGGCAGTTGCAATTCAAGAATAATAATCAATCGGATACAAATTATACATTTATTAATTTATAAAATTCATAAATTCCTCCGGGAAAATCGACATTTGGAGAGTTCGGCGGAAATTGCAACGTTAAATGCCTAAAACTAAAATTCCTCTTGAAGTAATGTTTAGTTTCCTATCAACATTAAAAAAGCGTGTCTAGAATTTCATATTTGAAAAAATCACTTAACGGGAAGTGTTATTTTACAAAAAATGTTACTCAGCTTTTTGGATTTTCCCGAAAAGGGCTACATAATTTTCTTTAAACTTCGAATGCTTACTGCACAAATATAAATGTATCTAATGTGGGTGAGTCCGCAATGCTGGATAACATCTGGTATTTTATCCGTCGTAGTATGCGAACTGATTTTCATCCATCGTCAGAACAAATTCACCAAGTTCGTGTAGAGAGTTCACTTCAACGTAATGTTTCTGTTATACTCACACTTGTTGGTTGTACATATGTGGGAAGGTTATTGAAACCAGTCAGGAATCAAGTCAATATGCATGCTGTGACGGATAAAATACCAGATAAATTTATCACTTTTGTTTGAAACAATTTTCTGGAAAAATGTATTTTAGTGGTTGTTCAAAGGGTGCTGTGAGTTAGGCTTACAGATAATTGAGGAAAAGAAAATATATAATCCCCACAACTTTATTTTTTATATTTAGGAAGGCGAGCTCAATTAAACGTATAATTGTAATATCGTGTTAAATTTTTTATATCGAGTTTTCACCGGAAATACCGTTTAAAGTCCCCTGAGGCCAAAAAAATTGTTTTTAGTAAATTGTGTGTGTGTGTGTGTGACTAGCACAGATCAAAAACAAAAAAATCACAGGAAGTTCCAACTTGATATTTCGTTTAGGTATATTACCATGGGAACCGACAACAATAAGTTGTCTGTCAAAATTCCTCAACCGGAAACACCACTTTACTGAATGTTTTTTTCACTTTTTTGCGATTTTCTCAAAAATGGCTCCAACGAATTTCTTTAAACTTGGTACATTAGTTACACATACTAAGAGCTACAATTTTTATTTGAAACATTTCTCTGGAAAAATTTAAGAGAGGTTTTGGGGCAGAGGTGGGGGTTATGTTTACCTCTAGAGTGTTGTCTCAAGTTTATTATATCATTCTATCATCTATATAATATTAATTACAATGAAATGTGATGTCAAAATTCCGAATTTAAAGCAAAGGTTCACCGGGAGTGCGAGATTACTGAATACAGTTTTTAGTTTTCCGTCATTTTCTCAATAAAAACACCAACGGTATTAAACATTAATAAAATAATAAGTGAGAAGAAAATTTGCCTTTTCAGTAAATTATAGTAAGAGAAAGTCATGTGGGAGTTCAGATCAGATTTTTTTCTAGTGGGGATGGGAATTTCCCTAGTACATTGCAAGCAAGTATATTTTACAAGAAATGACATGTTATAAATGGTAATTTTTGGTTCAGAAAGTGAGAAAGGATTACAGTTTTTTTAATAAGAAGTAAAAAAAGTTCACATGTTTAAAAAAACTGCAGTGAAATACTCACTTTGCCCTAGCTTAATAGGAATCTTGTTCGGCAGCATCCTTACGCTACTGGTATAGAGATTGGCACACAGCAAGTTGGCGGAATTGTAGACCGTTTAGTCGCAGACATCCTAATAAGTTAATCTTGTGCTTCCAGGGGACACTACTAGGAAGCGATCTGCGCCCCCCCCCATTTTGGTCCTCGTCAGGTCCTCTGGAGAAACAAACGAAATATAAAGTTTGAACTTTCTACAAAGACCACTTTTCCACATCCAGGGGAACCTCAATACGTAATTCCGTGAAAATTCAATTTTGAAAATATGGAATTTGTCGGTGTTTTTATGGATTAAATAGAGAAAAGTGAAAAAACTGTTCATAAACTTCCGACAATCTATTTATTTCTGATTAATATTGTTTAGATGGTAGAAATGTGTAATAAACTGAAAAAACATTTTAGAGGTCTACAAAAGCTACCTTAAATGAATTTTCCCGGAGAAATGGTTAAAAAAAAAGTGGCAGCTCTTATGAGTAGCAAGACAAAGAAAAAAACTGCTTTAGTAGCGGCACTCCTGTTGAGCCAATTTCCTTCAAACTCGGAATTTTGACATCACATTTCATTATGATTAATATTATGTAGATGATTGAATGATATAATAAACTGAAATAACACTATGGAGGGAAACAGACCGACCCCTCCCCCAAAACCCCCTTAAATGAATTATCCGTTTAATATTTCAAATAAAAGTTCTAGCTCACAATATGTGTAATTAATATTCCAAGCTTGAAGAAAATCATTATAACATGAAGAGCGAGCAAGACCAAAACAGCGACTTAAGATGAGAATGTAAATGATGTAGTTAGGGTGCGGACCTGTTTTTAGTTTTTAAGGTAGTTACACCCGTGTATAAAAGCTTAATTGTAATAGTAAAGAACTTGGTGTTGGATTAGAAGATGTAGTTAGCATACCTCTCAACAATATAATATATTTTCTTATAAAAAACATGTGTTATCTTTGGCGAGCATGCGCAATAATTACAAATTGAAAATTAATACAAAAACATTAGATTTAGGAACAATTAAACTACATAGACGACTTAATATGCCGCGCGCCTTGAAATGTAAATTTCAAAATTTAAAGCGTTTAAATACAAAAATTTGGTGTATAAAAAAGATTACATAATATGAAGAAGGAAGTTAACAAGTTCAAGTCTGATCCAAGTCCAGTGGCAATGGGCAGCACTTTGTTACACTTCTTCTAACTACATGTTTATTGCTCAGCATTATGCTGACCACTCTCAGCACTTTATCAGTCCCAGGTTGAATTTCGACGACTCGCAGATCTTCCACAGTAGAGGTGGGAGATTATCTTCTTTGAATAAGACAATTGATCCGATGCGAATAGCGTGGGAGCCAGCTGTTTGCCATTTATTTCGTTGTTGTAATGACGTGAGATACTCATTTGACCAGCGATGCCAGAAGTGTTGTAATAACGCTTGTAGCCTCTTGTATATCTTCAAACGATTGAAATTCTGACTCGTATTGGCCGCTTAATGTCTCACCAATTTGGAAATGTCCAGGAGTTAGATGTATGGGATCATTAGAATCTGAGGAGAGTGTGGTTGTGGTTGAAGGACGAGAGTTGAGAACGGCTTCTATTTGACAGAGCACAGTGTACATTTGTTCATAAGTCAAGTGAGCATTACGCACTATTCTTACTAGGTGTCGTTTAGCACTTCTAATCGCTCTCTCGTGAAGTCCCCCAAAATGAGGACTCCTTGCAGGAAGAAAGTGCCAATTTATAGAATTGTTAGTGAGATAATTACTAATATTAACATCATCTAACGAAAGTAGTAGTAGTAGTTTATAAGTTTTCTTTAATTCATTGTCTGAACCGACAAAGTTTGTTCCATTGTTTTAGCCTGTAGAATTATTTTAGCCTTGGCAGTAACGGGCCTGCCAGTCATAAGGGATCGAATATTTTTGAAATCACAGATAAAATAGAGCGTTTTGTGATGTTATTGTCATTACCTAAGTTTAACGCGTATTTTAATTCATCTGAGTTTGCATTCCTAGTGTGTTTGTTGAATTATTCAATTTGTCAAATTGCATTAAAAGATCAGAATTTGAATTATCAAGCATATCAGGTGGATTAGATTTCCATTTTTTAAGCAGAAAGCTGCCAGAATTTAATATAGTTGTGATCTGGTCCCTCAACTGCCTTTTCTTATTGTATTGGCGCTGGTGAGCAAATAGTCGACATAAAAATCACGTTTGATTACAGAGCAGGGGTCTGGATATTTGTTTTGATTATCTATGGCGAACTGAACTAAAGAATGAATGGCCAAAAATGAGGCAGTGGAGGTGCCATAAGTCACGGTATTTAAAGTGAAATATTTTACCTCACGGATTAGGTCTCCAAACAGTACACTGATAGTATCTATCTGGCAAGGCAACATTTACCTGTCGATACATTTTGTCTATGTCGGCACATAAGATGTAATTGCATTTTCTGAAGCTTAATAGAATTGAGAATAAATCTCTTTGTATAGTAGGACCTACTTTGAGAACAACATTAGGTGATAACTCTTAGGCGAGTACTTATACTATTTTCTTTGTAAACCCCATGATGTGGAAGTATATATTTTATTTTTTCAATATTTTCAGGTGAAATAAGTACATCTGGCCTAAACGTTCGTATTCTTCCATAAAACTTACGTACAACTGTTTTAACTGAGTATCATTTAATAAACGTTTTTCCGAATTATAGAAACGCCTCAAAGCTGTATTCTCTGAATTTTCTTATGAGTCTGTGATTCTCACGAAAAGGCGAACTTGAAGGTGACCTGTGTCATCTCTGGAAAAGTTGGTTTTAAAATGATTTTCGCCTCCATTTCTTGCTTAGTGAGTCCTTTAGGCTTAAAACGTTCTTCTAACTGCCAAAATCGTTGTATTTGATCGTGCAAAATCTCATTTGAAATGGCAAAGTGACATTTTAATTTTGGTTGTATGAAATGAGAAAATTCTCCTGAAACAATCCATCCCAGTTTCGTATTTTAAAGTATGAGGCCGGTTTCATGGATGCTATGTTTACCCTCGCAAAAATGTCGAAAAATACATTAACACCCAACAAAATATCTATAGGTTCTGACTTCTGGAAATTTTCATCCGCCAGGAATAAGTTTTTTGGGATGTCTATTTTAGAATAATTAATGTTTATTTGTGGCATATTTTGTGTAATTTGTTTGACAATCAGAAATGTTTGTTTTGTATGGTGTTGCTCATCCCTGGAATAGATGGTTGCGTTTGTTTTTCCTTCTATGTTATTTAGTGAACCATTAATGCCCGAGATTGAAATGTTCACTTCACTTATATTTAATGACAACTTTATCGCTAATTGAAAAGTCATGAAATGTGCCATTGAGCCTGTGTCTAAAAGACATCTACAGAGTATGCGATTTCCTTTTGCATCATATATATATATATATATATGATTAACGACTCCCAAATATACATATATATATAGACGACTTAACAATGTTGGTGAGAAAAAATTTATATCTCCAACTAATATTATATTACTTATGTAAATGAAGGCGTAAAAATAAGTAATCAGGTAAACTCACAAATTTTGACAGGAGTAATACAGTTATCCCCCTTTAAGTGCCAGCGCAATTTGTCGTGTAGGGCAATGAAATGGCCGTAATCTGGCAAGCTAAGGTGTAGCAATTCTGTAGGGAATTGAGTATTGCCATAAATTGATAATTATGAATATTTAAATCTTTATATATATATAAAAATGAATGTGTGTCTGTCTCTCTGTCTGTACTCGATAGATTCAAAATCCATACATCCAATCGCCGTGAAAATTTGGGAAATTATTAGGATATCCCCGGGAAGGTTTTTGCAAATTTTTTTTAAAATCAGAGTTGGGGTTCTAGGTGCTCCCGAACAAATATCCCAAAAATATCAAAATAACATTTAATTAGTAATATTTGTTAAAAGTGTAAAGCCGCGTTCTCACGTGTCAACTTTAGTTGAACGATTTTAGTTGATCAACAAAAGTTGAATGCGACTTGAATCAGTTTTGGTTCACACGTTTCAACTGAAATCGATCAAGCGCTCATATGGCAGTTCAATTGTAAGCCTGGCATAACCTATATGAGCCATTCTCATATGGGTTAACCAGAGATATACCTACCCCCGAATTCTTCTAGACGCATCTTTCAGTTGATTTCAATTGAAATCAAAGGTTCCAGGGCTTTCAATTTAACAATGGCTTTGAAGGTAGCGGTGCGCGAAGTAGTGCATGCTATTACAGTTATGTTACAAGAAGAACTGCGAACAATTATATCAAATAACAATCGTCGAAAGCGTCGTTTTTGGGTGAGAAAGTGGATATTGAGAAGAAACAGATTGGGAGCTTCTGATACATTGCTAAGGGAATTAGCGTTAGAGGATAGTGAAGGATATAAAAATCCTTTTTATACATAGTTCTGATTGTCTTAATTTTGTTCTTTACATCAGAAATGGTTAAACCAGAAATTTCCATTTCTTTGAGTATACATCTCAAAGCATTTTCCCGCGCATCTCTATTTTTACAATTATCTAAGCGATAGTTCCAAAGACAATCGTTCTTCTTATAAAGTTCTAAAAATTTTAACATCACGCTTTCCGACCACTTGAAACTCATTTTGTGATTATAAACACAACACGGAACACTCTACTTTGTTTCGAGTTGAAAGCAAACTGTGAGGCGGCAGGTTCACACGTTTCAATACTTGAAACATGGCGGGTTCAACTTGAATGATACGTCATACTTGAACGATAAAGTTTGAACCAGTCAAACTTTTCTTGATCCACTAAAAAGTTGATCAACTTTGATTGAAACGAAGGTTCTCACTAGGTTTTTCATTCAACTTTAGTTGATCAACTAAAATCGTTCAACTAAAGTTGACACGTGAGAACGCGCCTTAACCATGGATAAATTGAAAAATTAAATTGTTACTCATGAAATTTAGTCATAGAATTTACTTTTATAAAGCAAATTAAACTAAAAAATAACATACCCATAAAATTGGAAATATGTTTTATTTAACCCCACAATTAAGCCACCAAAGCGAAGTGCCATAGGTCGATCTACAATTCAAGCAAAAAGGAGAAGAGAAGAACGAGCTTCAGAAACAAGTGAGCAGAGAAAAACTAGGCAAGAAAGAGATCGAGATCACACTGCTCTATAAGATCACAAAATAATATTGCACTTGCTATTGCATCATCTGATATTGCAGCAACTCTTTTGGACAGTGGTCGAACAGCACATTCAGCATTGAAATTGCCATTAAATATGCAGGTAATTGAAACTCCAACATGTAATATTAGCAAATATTCTGGGATGGGAAAAGTACTAAGATCATATCAGCTTATAATATGGGATGAATGCACCATGGCACAGAAGAAATCATTGGAAGCACTCAACCCCCCTTTAAAAGATTTGAGAGGAAATGAGCAGCTCTTTGGTGGTGCACTCATTTTGCTAGCTGGTGATTTTCGACAAACTCTACCAGTTATACCACGTTCAACACCTGCATATGAATTGAATGCATGTCTCAAATCATCAGTGTTATGGCGGTATGTGGAGAAAATATCTTTAAAGACCAATATGCGTGTTCAATTACAACAAGATGAATCTTCTGAACGATTTGCAAAACAATTGTTAGATATTGGGAATGGTAAAATGGAAATGGACGAATCCACACACTGTATCACATTACCAGAAAACTTTTGTCACATTGTAAAATCCACTGATGAATTGATTGCCAAAGTTTTTCCAAATTTATCGCAGAATTATAAAAATAATCAATGGATTAGTGAGCGTGCTATATTGGCAGCCAAAAACATTGATGTGAATTTAATAAACTGCACAATTCAAAATGAAATACCTGATGAAGAAACAACATATAAATCCATACATACTGTTGTCAATCACGATGAATCAGTTAATTATCCCATAAAATTTTTAAATTCATTGCACCTACCAGGAATACCACCGCATATTTAACTTTGAAATTGGTTCCCCAATCATTCTTCTACGAAATATAAATCCACCGCGACTATGCAATGGGACTAGGCTATCAGTAAAAAAATTAATGAATAACATAATTGAGGCAACCATTTTAAATGGAAAACACCAAGGGGAACATGTACTACTACCACGCATTCCCATGATACCAACGGATACTCCATTTGAATTCAAACATCTACAGTTTCCTGTACGACTAGCCCTTGCAATGACCATTAACAAAGCACCATTAGCAATCCACACATTGCAAATATGTGGATTAAATTTGATAAATCCATGCTTCTCACATGGACAACTGTACTTGGGTGTTCACGCGTTGGAAACCCATCAAATTTATCTGTTCGTGCACCAGATAGGAAACCAAAAAATGTTGTATATTTACAAGCACTACTAAGATAAAGTTCACCATCAATCATCATCATTCATTTCATGATGATATTTAATAATTACAAAATGATTGTTCAATTGAAATTCGTTTGCAACATTGTTTAATATCACAAGTAAAGAAGCATGTTTATTCTACCATCAACTATGCGGAGCTTTATCTAAGTATTGCTTGACAAATAAATGTGCGGACAGATATGGCGTTTGAGTACAAACGAATTCAATTTCTAATACACCTTGCGTTCGCTATGACTATCAATAAAGCGCAAAGACAATCTTTGCAAGTGTGCGGTTTGAATTTAGAAAACGAATGCTTCTCTCTTGGGCAATTATCTGTCGCATGCTCCAGAGTCGGCCATCCTTTATGTTTATGCAGAAAACGGACAAACAAAAAAATGCAGTCCATTCACTTGCTTCACAATAACAAGAGACTTATAGTTAAAAACATTTTTTCTTTCTTTCCTTTCAGATCTCAGCAACGCAAAGTAGGGTCTTAACTTGAATGGTTTGTTTTCTTGCTGAATCTATGTTAACTATAATACTTCTATTTACTTCCCTAATAATTAACCAGATTGAGCCACAGTGAAGCGTGACCGGGTTTAGTTAGTTAAATATATATTTTTAATATCTATTTATTTAAATCAAACATATGATTTTTAATAAGATGCACACATATACAATAGAGTTAAATAGATAAGTTTAGCACGTTATGAGCAGTTTATTTAAGTAATATATTACAAATTTCCTTCATAGGCCGCATGGGGTGTCCGCCTCTCCAACAAGACCTAGAAATGAAGAGGAAGACAAAACAGCATAGCTGTAGAGAACCCTGCAGGGAAAACAGGCTAAGGTCTCTTCTGGGCGAACCCAATCACTTATTCATTCCTGAGGGACATTTGATAAAAGATAGTATCGAAAATGCAATCTATCTATTATAATTTAAGCAATTTTTTTTTAATATGACAAAAAATAATGAATAAAACGAGGAAAGGGGGTAATATTCACTGATCCAAAATTATTAAATCTTTTTACTAAATACTGAAGTGTTTTGTATAAAAAGAACTGATTTGTCCAATAATAAGGCGCGCAGGAAACAAATATTTTTTAATAACAGACATGATCTAATTTGAGCCTGATCCTTGGAACATAAAACGAAATCTAGACTCTTAGTTGTCATTCAAATCACTAGAGCGCTCTTATTGTACAATATTAATAAGTCTGGGTGTGCATTCCTAATGGAAGATTTAAATGATAGCCAATTCTACTTATTATTTGATGATAAACAATTTGTCGACATAGTACTTCAGAGGAAAACATTAGCTCACTGCTCTACCAGTACATACTAAAATCGATTGTCTGAATAATTTTCCAAGAGAAGTGATAGACATAAATAAATGTTGGAAATGTACAAGTTTAAAGAGAATCATTGAACCTTTTTCGAGAATGGAGAAATAAATGAAATGTCCATAAAAGCAATCTCAAATAGAATTTCCTGCAACTTTTCGTCTAAGAATGAACAATAAATATACACCTGACAGACACTATTGCCTAAAAACTTTGGCATTCCCCTGTGGGGTGGGGGGCAAAAACACATTATACAACATTGTAATACTTTTAGCGAAAAGAGAATGCGCATAAGAATCTCAGATATAAATATTATTTCCTTTCAACTGAAATTAAATATAAATATTTAACAACATTATTTGATGAAATAATATATTTCCGGAGCCAACAATCTTCACGTTTCTTTCTTCTGGCTATATCTACTTAGGGCTGCTAACATTTTTAAAATTCTCATGCAATGTTCAACACAAATCCCAGTGTACTTTTCAAGTCCTTCCTTTTAATAATTCTTTCTTTAAAACACTTTTGGCTGATTAATCATCAAATCCCTGTGAACATTAATAATAATAATAATAATAATAATAATAATAATAATAATAATAATAATGATGATGATGATGATGATAATAATAATGATAATAATGTAACGTTTTTCCCTCTAAACTAGCTACCGCAACTAGTTTTAAGTGGGTTCGTATAGATTATAAAATACTCTAAACTTCATTAAAGAAAACACCAATTTATTGTTATACACAATAAATTACAAAATACAGCACTTAGTAATAATTACTTCACAGTTTAAACCACAAAAGTTCACTTTGTTCACTTTTTATACACTTTTCACAAACTAGTGACTTCGTTTGTAACTCGAAAAACTCTCCCAACTCTCTGTGGTCCCTCTATTTATACCGGTAGAGAACCTTCCAGTTTCTTCTCAAGTCTTCTAGAAAGAACTATTCGCCAGCGCTTCCTGCGGCCACTAAGAGAACCTTAGGTACCTGCCTTCTCTCCTAGATGGCACCACTAGCTGCGTTACACTGCTCCCTCTAGATTTGTTCGCCCCGAACAGAAACATCGCTGGTGACGTAAGGCAGTAACCGGTCCAGATGTACGACTTTCATTTTGGATCTGGGCATCCGTTGGATTCGGTACACCAGGTCGTTGAGCCTTGATATGATTGTGTATGGTCCTTCCCAATCGTTTTGGAGTTTTGGGGATCTTCCCTTCTTCCGTATCGGATTACAAAGCCATAACTTTTCGCCTTCCTGGAAGGTCCTTCCGCTGACCCGTAGATCGTACCGCGTTTTCATCCGGTCACTTTCTAACACCATCTTGTCGCGCACCTTTCCATGGATGGTCCTCAATCTGCGGCGAAGCTATTCTGCATAGTTGTCCACGTCCGTTTCCTCCTCTTCTGGACTGCCAAAAAAAAGGTCACTGGGTAGCCGAAGTACTCTTCCAAGCACGGGCGTGTGCGGCCCGTGGTCTCGTGGACAGCCGAACGGTACGCCATCATTATTAGAGGTATATGTTCGTCCCAGTGGTCCTAGCGTTCATTCACCAAAATCCTTAAATGACTTCCTAGAGTCTTGATAAATTGCTTCACCATGCAGTCAGACTGAGGGTGAAGCGGCATTGTCCTCGTCTTCCTGATGCCACGAATCCCGCAGGCCGCCTTGAACACCTGTGACTCAAAGTTTCTCCCTTGATCGGAATGTAATTCCAGCGGAATCCCGAAACGGCTGAACAGGTTATTCACTAGAGCTTCGGCCACAGCTGATGCACCTGGGTTGGCAAAGCATACGCCGCCGCCCATTTGCTAAAGTAGTCCGCCGCAACTAGTATATAGCGATTTCCCCTTTTAAATTTTGGGAACGGACCGGCTATATCGATAGCTATTCTTTCGAACGCTGCTCCAACATTGTACTGCCTCATAGCGCCACGGGTTCTACTTCTGGGTCCCTTGCTCGCTCCACATTCCGTGCATCGCCGGCACCAATCTTCAACATCCTGGTGGTATCGTACCCAATAGAACCACTGCCACAACTTTTCCAGTGTCTTCTTTACTCCGAAATGGCCGCCAGTAATGCCTCCGTGCACTTCCGCTAACACTTCTTCCCTCTTCGATGCAGGTAGAATTACCTGATTCCTTTTGTCTTTGCCATCTGCGCTTTCCCAGATCCGCAGCAATACGCCATCTTTAACGGTATGCGAATCCCATTGCGCGCTGTACCATTTCACACCCCTACTGCTAGGTGCAATGTCTTTCCAGTCCGGTCTTGACCCATCTTCTTTAAACTTGAGCACTGGTCCGATGTCCTCATCTTTAAGTTGTTCTCTGGCTGTTTAGGTACACCAAACAACTGATCTCTAGTCGTATTCGGTAGCAACAGTTGAGGCTGATCAGCTAAAGGTAATGCTCGCGCCATTGGCATCTCTAACGGATCTGATGGACTGTAGCCGAGCCATAATCTTGAATCTGATCTCCGGAGAAATGGATGCCGCCTACCCTTTCCTGCTGTTCCTAGTGGTTCTTCTTCTTTCAAAGGCTCTGTCTCCATAGCGACTGGTGTTGGTGGCGTATCGTCTTCGGCATTATCGTTCTCCTTTTCATCTGGCTGCGTCCATGTTTGAGGTAGTAAGCTCCCTCAAACCTCCCGGGTAACCTCAGTAACCTCCCGGGTTCTGATCAGTACCAGCCCTCAACAGATAGATCAGAGCATCAATCACGTATGCCGTATGCCTGAGAGAAGATACATCCAGTACTGGTAATAAATCAGCATGTTCAGAATTGTAACATCTCATCAATGACAAACAGTACATCATCCACCGTCATGATCCCTAGATGGTCTGGAAGAGTCAGATTTAGTGGTAAAACCAACAATCCTAGTTGAAGGAGCCGAAGAAATACCTCCAGGGTGATGCAAAGACTGTGTAGTAGATCTTGATGTACTTCCAGAAGTAGTACCACCATTCGAAAGACCACAAATTTCGCTATTACTACCGCTAACCCCGTTACCACTGCTCGAGCTTGGGGAACCTGAACCATGGTAGAGAGGATGATGAAGATGTGCAGATTCTGACGCTGTCGTAAGAGAAGCTCCAAAGCGCAACCGAGATTCGGTTGAATCCGCCACTGTCAAAAGCCAATTCCACGGTGGTTCAAACGGTCTTTCTACATAGGTCTCATAATTGGCACGGGTTGTTGCTGTGGTGCTAAAGCATTACGTAAAATGCCTAAAGGGTCTGCAATTTGTTGAAGTACAATAGCAAAACTTGTAGCCGAACAAGCAGCTGTTGTAGGCATGGTGACCCCATCCTGGTTACTATTGCATGCCGGAGATGTGTTAGTTGAACGCCTCAATGAGGACGGATCAATGAATACCAATGAATTGCCAGAGGCTACTCGGAAACCACCTGATATTTTTGAACCGGTGTCTGCACTTCCAATAGCCCATTGCATTGACTGAAGAGTAAGATTACTCCTTTGGCCCTGACCACTTTCCACCTGAACGTCTTTCTAACTGTTCATCTTCAAGCACCATTTCTTCATGATCCAATCCTTCGCTTTCTCCATCATTCTCTTCATGCTGACTTGCCACTTTCATTGAATCACCATTTTCATCTTCTCCGAGCATAGAAGTAGGTAGGGTATTAGATGAATCATGTTGTACAGTTTCTTGGTTAGTCTCTTCACTGTCGCTTTCAGTTTCCACCAATAAATTTTCACTTTCACTTTCCGCATCTTCACGTTCCACTTCTCTCTCGGGTCCTTCTCTTTCACCCTCAGTCTCACTGCCTTTCCCATCATTCACTGGTGCTTCTAAACTTTCTACCATTTCTTCTTGGATCTCATATTTCTCTCTTTTTATTTCTCCTCCCATTTCATCCCAGCCTCTTTTCAATTCCTCCCGGCTCTTCTTCAATTCGTTTCTTATTTCGTCCCAGCCTCTGTTCATTTCGTCTACAATTTCTTTCATTTCGTCCTGGCCTTTTTTCATTTTCTTCAAAAATGTCATCATTTCCTCCATTTTCCGCGTTTGACTTCTGGTACTTATGGGCATACAACAACATTGATACTAAACTGTTACCTGTTTAAGAGATTTTATCCCACTTCTGACACCAAATGTAACGTTTTCCCCTCTAAACTAGCTACTGCAACTAGTTAAGTGGGTTCGTATAGATAAAATACTCTAAACTTCCATAAAGAAAACACCAATTTATTGTTATACACAATAAATTACAAAATACAGCACTTAGTAATAATTACTTCACAGTTTAAACCACAAAAGTTCACTTTGTTCACTTTTTATACACTTTTCACAAACTACTGACTTCGTTTGTAACTGGAAAAACTCTCCCAACTCTCTGTGGTCCTCTATTTATACCGGTAGCGAACCTTCCAGACTCTTTTCAATTCTTCTAGAAAGGACTTTTCGCCAGCGATCCTGCGGCCACTAAAAGAACCTTAGGTACCTGCCTTCTCTCCTAGATGGCACCACTAGTTGCGTTACAATAATAATAATAATAATAATAATAATGTTGATGATGATGATGATGATAATAATAATAATAATAATAATAATAATAATAATAACAACAGTTAAGATGGAAGGCATCATATGCAATACAGAGGCCTACTGTGGTATAAATATTCTCTATATAAATATGCAAATGCATTTACAGATTTTATAGATAATCAAGTATTAGAAAATTATAGACCATAAAAAATAAATAATACTACAAAGTAATCTATAATCAATCTTCACTGATTATTGTTGTGCTATTCCACAATTCTTTGTGAAACACGTTTGTGCACACGTTACAATTGTTCGCCATCAGCATGCAGCATTCCTACTCGGTATACTACTTAAAATGAATCTTTGTCACTAATAATTCCAAACATTTGCACGAAACATTTGATAGAAAAAAATATATGCTTTAGGGTTATAAATGATAATTAAGGAATTAGTACTTCGTCTTAACTCATTTAGAGGTGCTTTACTTAAGAAGCGAAAAGCTAAACCACGTTTTTGGTACAGCCATTCCTATGAATGAATTGTCTAAGAAATTAATAAAAGATTCATTGAGTTTAAATTTTTTCAAAGAATATCCTATCAATATTTTGAAAATATTGTTAAAGCTAACTATTGTTAGCTAGCACTCACTGAAACTCTGTGAAACTGTGAAACCCTGTGAAGCCCACTTTAAGTGAAACTGGCGATCAAGCGTTATAGCTATCTGTACAAAATGATCGAGCCATTTGAAAATAAAAAAGTTAAGGTAATTTTGGTGGGTAACTAATAATAGTATAATTATTTATTATTACTAATTGGTTCTTTGGTCTATGAAGTCCCTAGTAATGTGTGTTTTATGTAAAATGTTTTATTTCTAGTGGTAAACACTAGAAATAAGAAAAAAATATTTCCAGATGATATACTCACAGGTCCTTGATCCACTTATAATTTATACACTTAACAACAAGCCGACACCACGAAGTACCCATTTGGATGGTTTATCTCTGGTTCTCAAATGAAAACTTTGTACATATGTAGGACCGCGCATTCTTGTCTTATACACCGGACATTCATAGGTGCCACGTAGATCCTGTTTATCTTGTGTAATCGCTTTTACAAAGATTACTGGCATTAGGGGGAACATCTCTTTCAGACGAGCTTCAGCTATTGAATTCGTAGCCACATCCCAACGTGCACCTTCCATGTACAGATTACTTATGTTTGCTCCCTCTTTTGGCACATTGCTGAAATTTAAAATGATCATTATAATTCTCGTGTTTGAGTTCATAAGTAAAAATCAGGGCTTCAAAAATCCCAGAAAACACAAAGATCTTGCCCCTTTATAGTACTGTATAAGATCTTGTTCCAAATAGTACTGTAATGCGAGGTGAAGTGTTCGCGTCCGGGATTGTTCTCACGTACCCCCTGGAGAGTCAACTAAACGAACAACATCAGTCGTAGGAGCAGCCTTTTTATACTGGGTACTGGGTCTACACTGGGTAGAATGACTGAACAGCTGAAGTCATAGCGTAGAAAAAAACTTGCAATAATATCTAATTTGCTAAAATAAAACCATGTTAATAAACGTAAGGACTAAAATCAAGGTATAACAATAAGTGTTTTAGTACTGGAAGACAATCGTGATTTTCCCTTTCTGTCCATTTATGAACATGTATACTTATATATAAACGTGTGTTTTTACTTTCACATAATCTTGGTAATAGCAAGCACTACAGATCTGTCGAATTTTGGAAACTGCGTTTCCGCCACCAGAAATACATGTTTAGAGGTCCGCTGTGTAAAACAAAAGATATTTGTTTAGAGAATTGCCTATTATATATATGTAAGGTGTGTGTGTGAGCGCGCGCGCGCGTGTGTGAGAACACAATATCTCAAAAAAGAAAACTCGCAGGAAGCTCAAACTTGATATTCCATTTAGTACAACCACCGCATCTCAAAGTTCCACACAAAATTAATCTACCGGAGGTGCGACTTTAATCAGTTTTAGTTTTGCGCGATTTTTCCGAAAACGGCTCCAACGATTTTCTTATCTAAACAAAATACATATAACTTTTGTATAAAATATTTCCCAGAAAAATTTATTTTTGGGCATTCTGGGGGATAGTAATAGAAGTTTACTAACTATTAAATTTTCCTCTAAAGTACCAATTTCGTACAAGTTATGGTTCTACCGCCTATAGAATATTAATATACATTACAAGCACTGGTAGAATTTAAATTTGAAGAAAATCGGTTAACCAAAAGTGCGACATTCGTAGTTTTTCATTTTTTTTTCTCGAAAACTTCAGCCGTTTCCTTTAAACTTGATAAGCTAACCGCACATATAAAACCTATCACTTTTATTTTAAAAATTTTTCTGAAAACGGTGATATTAGTAGCTCTTCAAATGATTCATTCATGGCGTTCAAATGTGTTATCACTTCTACCTGCCTGAATAGGTAAGTATCTTTATATTTATACTAGACAAATAAGTAAAATCTGAAGTTCAAAGATGAATAAAGATCACGTTATATATAATTTATTAAAGAAAGTCATATGAGGGTGTCACACAAGATTTTTTTTTAAATTTCTTTTGGAGATATTGCACGGCGAGTTGAAAGTTCTGTTGTGCACCCGGGTTCTCAGTGCATTGCTTTCTTCCGGGCACTGTTCCCTCGTTTTAGATAAATCGCCCATCAACAGACAGTGAGCAGCTAGGTCCTAGAAAAAGAAAAACTAAGGGCAGCACTGCTGGACCAAACTTGAATCCGGGATTTTCGCGTGGGAGTCTAGAGGGCTACAACTAAGCCTGTCCCTTCCCATTTGTGTGTGTGTTTGGGCATCCGATTGTAAAATTTCAGGATCGGAATTCTCTAGATTTGGAATTCAGAATTTACAAATTTCCAGAATCTTCAGAATGCAATAATTCTTTTAGGAAAATGATGGATGGAAATTAAAAACAAAAACACAAAAGTTGTGTACTTGTTTGTTTACATTCCATCAGTGGCGGCCCTTGAAGTTGGCAAGTGGGGGAGCTGCATGAGTAATAGGAATATGTCTAAATTCAACTCGATTTAATTATAAATAAATTCACATGGAAATTTTTAAAGATATTTTCTTCTCAAAAAACATGATTTCTTAAATAACACTAATATAAAAAAAAATAAATTATTTGAATATAAAATCCATTCTTCAAGTTTTAGCTTCACCAAATTTTTGAATAACTTTTTCATTAAAATTATTTGTTTGAGAGAAATCATGTACTATCTGCTATTTGTTGAATTATAATGTTAGTAATGGAACGACTTTTGTTTTTTATTTCAATTTTTTGGGGTAATTCAATTGAGAAAATTGAATTTTTTTTAAGTATTCAACACTCTCCACCCATCTTGATAAAACCTACTATATAATATTTATTTTGTTGTATATTTTTATTCTATAAAAAATATTATTGAATTAAAAAAAAAAATGGACGTTAAACCTTTAACGAACACAAAAATAAATATTTTTTTGTTTAATATAAACAACCTACTAAATTGCACACAATTTCAGTCTGGATGAACACAATTGCAGTTATGATTGCCCTAGTTGGTCTCATTTATTAAAGGCAAACGAAGTTTGTCGGAAATAACCGAATATGACATTTATTAACACTGTGAATTGGGCAGCGTCAACATCAAGCAACGCTTGATGAAATAATACTTTTCCAAAAACGGATTTATTGATAGTATTTAAATAATAATTATGCAAAGATTATTATGTTATAATATTTTATCATAAATATAAAAATTAATCTTTGTATTTATGTTTTGGGGTGTCGCAGTGCTAATGTCCAGTCGATACTGCTTTCGATAGTCTTTCTTAGAGTATTTTCTACTAAACAAAAGGGCCAAACTCTCTAGATTTGTAAAAGATTTCATTCCTAACCCTGCTGATTTCTTTTATAAGGCCTTCCATTTTATTTTCTTAGAGGAAATATTGTGATCGTGTAAAAATCGCAGAAAGTTCAAATTAAAGTATAAATGCAGCAAGAGAAAGTCGTGTGAATGTTTTACAACAGGTTTTTCAAACGGGCTTAATGTCTAACTACCAAATTTGGTGTCATCGACGGAACGAAACCTCTTTACTAATAATATTTTCTCAAAAATATAAATTCGGATTCTTTTTAAAATTAGAATCTTTCCAAAAATTTTTTTAGCTATGGTGCAAAACTAGTCCGTAAAAAAACAAAAAAAAACACTGAGGCCTATCTCAAGACAAGTAGGGTGAAGGAGATAAATCGCCGGATAAAGTAACAGATATTTTATGGTAACTGAATCATAATGGTGTAAAATTGAATACTTACACCTGATCTCGAGACTTCTGTTTGAGAACTTCACACTGTAAACACATCTTATCTAGTGGCCATTCATTCTTTCGGGCTGTCATTTGCATAATAGCAGTGAGAAAAGAACTGGGGTTGAATAAGCCTCCAAGCCAGACGGCTGTAGGCAACTGAAATATGAAACAAGTCCATTGTATTTTGTTGCCCACTGTATTTGGTTATTATTATTAAAGCAACTGATCTCGATCACAAAACACTACGAAAACCAAATAAATTAAGGCTTACCCTGAATGTATTAGTCCAACCTTCCAGTTCTCTGATTCTCAGTTCCAAATCTGCGTACCATGCCGTCAAACCAAGCTGTGATGGATATGCTTTGGCAGCCCAACTGCCTGGTACGATATCCATAACTAAACTTTCTTGTAACGCCTCCATGTCACTAGTAATGGTCAGCTCTCCCTGAAAGTAGAGCTTATTTTATTTGTATCTAAGTTTTTTTTTTTTAGTCATATAAGATTCAATTTGGGCCATCAGTAGGCTCACAAGATTAAACAGATACATATGTTTTGCCATCGCAAGATACACACTAGCCGAAGGACGAATATTATCTAAATCTTATTCAGCAGTAAACGACATGATCGCCATGACTGTACGCCTCCTCCTTGCAATGCAATGTGTGGCAGGAGACAGCCATAATAAGCTTTTCCAAGAAGAAAAATCCAAGCACCATAGGATGAGAGGGAAGGCTTATTTACTTTGAATACTTTTCCTGGGAGAAGAAAAGCCTTCAAGTTCACACAGGAATTTCTCTCCTGAATCCTAAGGCTGATCAAACAGCGTACTGGAAAGTGTACCCTAGAAAATGCCAGATCTCAATGGCAAAGACTGGATAGAGAATCTCATTATTAATCAATGGAAGTTCTTCTAATTTTTACAGACAAATCGACAAGTTGTGGAATATTTTGGATGAGTAGGAAGCTGATTAGAAAAAGCTGGAAATGTCTGTAGAGCGACAGAAAACTAAGGATTAAGTCAAGCTATTAAACACTAAAGACCTTTAATAAAACATATATTGAGTTAGATTGCAATCAGCGAGACGATCGCGTGTATTCTTTACAGTTCTACAATGCAGAGTAGATTGTTCAAACCGCAAAAGTATTGAATAGCACACAGTTTAATTTTTTACTAAAAAAAAAAAAAAAATCTATAAAAATTACCTTTAGACCCAGCGACAATTCATTTAAAGATCGTCTTATCACAGATGTAAGCATGTTCATGCGTTCACATTCCTGTAGTGCCACAATGTTGTAAGGAGTTCGTTCTTCCATTCTGGCCAACATTTCAGCCATTATAAACTCATGATGAGCCACTTTCAATATGGAATCAATCATAGTGGCCACCTGTAAGTGATTAAGTCAAATATAAAGTTTAAGATTTTTTTTTTTTGTTATTCTGTTTTTTGAATTATAGATTTGTATGTATTTCTTGAAATGCCGTTATGAAAAGTTGATGCGATAACATACGAAACCATGCCTATAATAAATAATGCATTAAGATCCTAAGATTGTACCGAGTAAGTCATTACACACATTATTTTCAAACCAAAATCTTTTGGTTTTCAAATTATATAAATAACTAAATTCACCTTCATCTCCTAACTTTCCCTTTCTTGCTTGGTGAACGTGGTTGGGGCCTGCCGTTTTACCTTCCTTATTTTACTGTCTAACGGGCAAGTTTCATATACATATATCGATGTTAGAAATGTAAACATCGATTACTTATAATATTGAAATATAAGTACTCAGTTGTAAAATGGACGCCAGTTAATAAAAGAATTTCTGTTGTGACCTTTGTATATTATTTAAGTAGCATATAATTTGACACCAGCCATTATGTCAAGCTAATATTAAGTTAGTTACATAGTAAGTATAAAGTAAATAGCGTTGTGTAAAAAGACATACATACGACAAATAAAAGCAAAACATACATTGATATATCTATACGGAATCACAGAGGTTCCTGAGAACTGGGAGAAAAATGTACAATGGCAAAATTGCAAGCTATGAACTTTGATTGAACAATGAATTTCAAATTACGAGAAAATTCATTATGGACTCTGGTGTCACAGAGAAGAAAAAAGCCATATTATTACATGTAATGGGGGATCAAGGTATGGAAATTTATAATGCATTTAGTTTAACAGAAGCAGCATTTGTAGTAATGTCTTTGCGAAACTAAACTGAGAAGTTTGAAAAATATATATTTGGCTTTAAAACAACTTTAGGTATGAGCGTTTTGTTTTATGAAATCCAAGCGGTCACTGATGTTTTTGTAAGTGGTATTCAAGGCAATGAAGCCGGAGAAATAACTACTCAAGATAACTAATTCAACATTGGGAACGCCTTATATGTAGATCGAGAAGAACAATGGCATTTCAACAAGTTAGGGAATATCTTGATAGCATTCGAAGCACCCATACATTACAAAAGAAGAAATGCTGAACACCAAAATGATAAGCAGTCAGTAAATGCAACCAACCAATGTGGATATAGGAACTCACAGATATGGAAAATATCCTGCTTACGGGAAAAAATGCAAAAGCAGCCGAATAAAGGAAATTCATGAAGTTGATGTTAAAGACTCTGAGGGTGAGTTCATAATGGATTCTTTAAATATTGATTAGTCAGAAATGATTAAATTTTGAAATGAAAATTTGATTATAAATGACAAAATTCTTATTTTAAAAATTAATACAGGGACACACTTTAATGTTTTAAGCTTAAAAGAATAAGCCTGGATATAATAAAAATATTATTAAAGCTAAGGTTGTAACAGTCAGGAAGTTTTGAAAACATTGGGTTGAAGTGGACTCTCTACACGATATTGTTGATTTGCTGACGATGGCTAAAAATCCGTAACCGGTCAGGAATAAAAGGGACATGCTATGACGGATAAAATACCAGATGTTATACAGCATTGCGGAACCATCCAAATATTCAACATATAATAAGATGTTTATATGGCAATGGCCAGAGAAGTTTAAAGAAAAAAGACTTCATTGATTTTATTTAATTAACTGTCACTTGTGTGTCATAATTTCTTGTTTTTAATATCTTATGCTCAGTCTGTTCTGTTAATATTTCTTTAATTTAAATTTTTCTTTTATTTGCACTTTTCTTTACAACTAAGTATACTGTTCTATAATGTAACTTTTCTGAAATAAATTTTCCAGAGCTCCTGAAGAAGGGCACCCGAAACGTAAAGCAATTTTTTCTTTAAAAATCCTCTGGCATGCCGCATGAACATCTTATAATTTTATGGAGACCGATTTGAAAACCATTTAAAAAAAATGTTTATAAAGAAAGAAGATCCCTATTAGGCATTACTGCACTAAGTAAGTAATATACCTAAAGGACATGTTCATGCTCCTGCACAAATTTTGATTGACTGCAAATTGAATACGATATACCAGTAGCTATTAAAACATTAAGACAAATTTTATGACATTAGAACAGCAGCTATTAAAAACATTATAACATTACAAGAAAACAAAAAAAAATACCAAGGCAAGGCCATATCCCGAATAAGAGAGAACCACCACAATATGAAGTGAGACAACTGGTCAAGTTTAAAAAATTAACAATACCAGGAAAGATTAATAAGTTATCATCGCTACCGGGATCATTCCATTTCACAGATGAAGACGGCAATGAATGCAGGAGAAACTCTGTTCACGTAATATATCCATTAGAAAGCATTCATAATCTGCGATAGAGGCTACATTAAATAAATCAGAAATGAGTACATATCAGTCCACCAATAAATCAATTAAAAACCCCCCAAAAAGATGGACGACAACTAGCTATAGTATAACCTCACTACAACTCTTCCTACACTCACATTACTGATTTATTTATTCATTCATATTTCTTTATTTCTTTCATATTGTGATTCATTTAAAAAAGTTTCAGACTAAATATAAGTAAAAACTACGAAACACAGAGTTTAATTTCAAATACTGTCCCAAGAACTTGAAGATTTGAATTACCGAACACTGGCTAATTAATTAAAGACAGTAGACTCATAAATTAAATATATCAGAAATAAATGACTCATAATATGAAAGAAATAAATCAATGAATAAATTAATACATATTAATACTCGTATATCAGAAACAATAGAAATGATGGTGGGAGTGAGTAGGTTACTGTAATTAGTGGTCGTTCATTTTGGGGCACGCTTGTGAACAATTACCGATTTTTTAAATCAAACAAGCAAAAAATAAGTTGGATGGGGCCAAAGAAGAAACTTTTTATTTTGAAAACTTTATTCGACGTTTTGGACACCTTTGTTGGAGTTAAATGTTGGAGGAGGTTGTTAACTCTCCATTCGTCCTTAACAATTCCTGAGGAAGGACACCAAAGGTGCCCGAAACGTCGAATAAACTTTTAAAAATACACCTAAAGGACATGTTCATGCTCCTGCACAAATTTTGATTGACTGCAAATTGAATACGATATACCAGTAGCTATTAAAACATTAAGACAAATTTTATGACATTAGAAACAGCAGCTATTAAAAACATTATAACATTACAAGAAAACAAAAAAAAATACCAAGGCAAGGCCATATCCCGAATAAGAGAGAACCACCACAATACTGTCCCAAGAACTTGAAGATTTGAATTACCGTACACTGGCTAATTAATTAAAGACAGTAGACTCATAAATTAAACATATCAGAAATAAATGACTCATAATATGAAAGAAATAAATCAATGAATAAATTAATACATATTAATACTCGTATATCAGAAACAATAGAAATGATGGTGGGAGTGAGCAAACGAGACGCAATATCTCGGAAGGAGGCAGCTTGGGGCATAACGACGATTCTCCCTCTTTTAGAGTCAGTTAATTCCATCTTCTGACAATTCTTGTCTTTCCTTTCTCATAAAACACTGACTAATTATGTGTCGCTTTTTTAATAAATTCTAGACAAAAGTTGTTTATTTTGTTCAATAAAACTTTCATAAAAACTAAACACATTCATTCACCTTTTGTTTACCATGCGACTTTTGTGTCAGGGACTTCCTGCAACTGAATAAAATCCGTAAATCTAAATATATATATAAAACAATGAAATCTATAAAATCTGTGAAAATTTCAACGATGCAATTTTTTTGGCATGCAGTTTATATTATGATAGCTCCATGAGGGTGGGATAGACATGAGAGTAATAAATAATACGTCTCTCTAACATTAATCAATGGAATATATTATTTACAGATTAAACTATGGACCAGCTCACTTAGAGCTTCACACATATAGATTACAATAATATAAATGAAAATTAAAGATCTTGATAAAGTCGGGGCTTTATTCTTCTATAGGTTCGCCTATGTGATAGTGTGCTGCTGAAGATAGTGTGTAAAGGGTTAGGAAGATGTCTGTTAATTTAGTCATATGTGTGTGAATGTGAATATATGAAATGTCGAGGTATTTGTGTGTTCCTGGTAAACCAAGGGGCGTTTAGTGCAATTTCGAGTACTTTATTTTGAAAAATCTGTAATCGTTTCGTCGTGTGTTGCTAGCTGTTATCCAATCTGGGCAGGCATATGTCAAGAAGTGGTCTGAGGAGTGTCTTGTAGGAAAGTTCTGTACAGGAATGTTTGACTGTGGTGTTTCTGATAATAAGTGGGTAGTGTATCAGTAGGGTATATGTTTAGTGTTGATGTACAGTCTGTCTCTAGATGAGTCTTGTATCTAGAATTACGCCAACACAGCGAAGTGTATATGATAGGAATTCTATTGTTAGGTGAGGTTATTGTAGTTCGTTGTTAAAGTCAACATCAGTCTGGTCAGTTAGAATAAATTTGTCTTCGAGATGAGTAGCTATTACTTGCACTTTTCCTCATCACTTGTTGCCAGGCCGTTTCTTGTAATCAGTGGAGGAATCAGGGAATGTTCGTTCAGTAGTCTTTTTGCTTCTTTCCAGAGATAAGAGTCAGCGAGATCATTCCTTCTAACAAAAATCTCTATATGCTTCAAGCTTCTTATCACACAGAGGCTTCTTATCACGACTCCACCTGAAGTAACACCTGTCTTGTCTATCAGTGCGGTAGGAGGTTATCCTGATATGTTAAGTAGGTCAGTAATGGTAAGATGTGTTCCAGTAATACATGCTATGTCAATGTTGTATCTAGTAAGGAAGTCAGAGAATATTGACGTCTGTGTTTTTAGTCCGTTGACTTCCAATTTACTAGTGTTGAGTTGTGAGTAGGGAGCAGTCTGTGGTTATCCATTATTAGAGAAAATGAAGCTATGAATCAAGTTGGAGATTAATTTTTTTAGATGAGGGATGATAAAAGGATTTATTATTTGTAGAAGTATATCTTTTATGAGATTGATTAGAGCGTTAGGTTCGGAAGAACCTAACGGAATTTGGAATGTTGGAATCCTTCCAACGGAACGTCAATCAATTTTGATTGGGCAGCTTACTTGTTTTCCTTTCTTGTGTCCAGGAACTGAACTGGATGGAGAGTCTTGAAGAGTGTTGCTGGTTCTTGATACAGTGTTTTCTCTTGCTTGGCGTAATTTATTCTGTTCATGATATTGATTAATGTTTGGCACCTGCTGAAGTTGGCTGTGTGGTTTCCATTGCAATTAGTGCATATCGGAGTTTCCAGCTGAAGTTTGGGCAAACAGAAAAGTGATGATTTTACGCATTTAGGGTCGAATCAGCAGTAGTTTTTGGTGTGGCCACATTGTTGACAATTTGTGCACAATGGAATACGAGTTGCCTTTCTTCTGGGCTCTACTGTGACTACTGAGTAATTGATGTGAGTTAACTGGAGTATAGCTCTTCCTTTATTATCATTGTCCTCACGCGTTGGTCTAGTGGCTAGCGCACTCTCCTTTCGTGCGAGATTTCAGGGTTCGATTCCGGTGAGGGCAGAGTCGGTGTTGCATCGTGATCAAAAGTGGGAAGGGAGTTAGTCTATTCATCGCCGTCTGGCAAGCCTTGGCCCTTCATGGACGCCATAGGTTTTTACTTGATTATTATTATTATTATTATTATTCTCCAGAACATGTGCGCATAGAGGAGTTGGTGCAGGTGGTTCACATTTTTTATTCATCAGCCTAGTTAGTGAGATTACTGGGTTATTTTTCTTCTAATTGTTCAAATATCTCCTCCTCAGTTACTGAATTTGATATACCCCTTATTATAACTGACAATTTGGTATACCTCTTATCGTAACTGACAGTTTTCTGTCTTTGGGATTTACAAATGTATTGAAACGCAGCTAGTGGTGCCATCTACGAGAGAAGGCAGGTACCTAAGGTTCTCTTAGTGGCCGCAGGAAGCGCTGGCGAATAGTTCTTTCTAGAAGACTTGAGAAGAAACTGGAAGGTTCTCTACCGGTATAAATAGAGGGACCACAGAGAGTTGGGAGAGTTTTTCGAGTTACAAACGAAGTCACTAGTTTGTGAAAAGTGTATAAAAAGTGAACAAAGTGAACTTTTGTGGTTTAAACTGTGAAGTAATTATTACTAAGTGCTGTATTTTGTAATTTATTGTGTATAACAAATTGGTGTTTTCTTTACTGAAGTTTAGAGTATTTTATCTATATGAACCCACTTAAAACTAGTTGCAGTAGCTAGTTTGGAGGGAAAAACGTTACATTTGGTGTCAGAAGTGGGATAAAATCTCTAAACAGGTAACAGTTTAGTATCAGTTTTATTGTATGCCCATAAGTACCAGAAGTCAAACGCAGAAAATGGAGGAAATGATGACATTGTTGAAGGAAATGAAAGACAAAATAGAAAGGGGCCAGGTCGAAATGAAAGACGAAATAAGGAGAGGCCAGGATGAATTAAAAGACAAAATAGAGAGGGGCCAGGATAAAATGAGACCTGAAATAAAAAAGAAGATAAATAAGATCCAAGAAGGAGTGAAGAATGACATAGACAAGGTCCAGGAAGAATTAGACCAGGTCCAAGAAGAAATGAAAAGGCCCAAGAGGAGTTAAAATCCGAAATGGAGAGCAAGATAGGCGAGGTAGAAAAGTACGTAAGACGCCGATTGGAAAGCACGGAGACTGGCTTGCGCAAGGTTGGAGCCACTACAACGGTAGACATGCAAGAAAATGAAGGCCCCCGAGTGGCGTTCAGAGCTCTTGCCCAAATTAAGCCGCCAACCTATGATGGAGCATCATCGTGGGCAAACTATTTGCTACAATTTAATGCTGCCGCTTCCGCAAATGGATGGAGCGAAAAAGAGAAAGCAACATCACTGATTATCTCGTTGCGGGGTGAAGCGCTGGACATCCTCCAGAGCATTCCGGAGGATCACCGTGGAGATTTTGCCCATTTGAGCGAACACATGGACAGGAGGTTCGGCGACAAGCATATGTAGGAACTGTACAGGACGCAGTTTAAAACACGGCGCCAACACCCGGGAGAAACACTCCAACAATTTAGTGCCGACATCTCCCGCTTGGTTAGAATGGCGTTCCCCGGCCTGGATGACAATCTTTTGGAGGGATTTGCTGCGGATACTTTCGCCGACGGCCTGAAGGACCCCGAATTAAAACAGGCTATCAAGTTGGCCAGATCAAGGACGATCGGGGAGGCGCTGGCAAGAGCTTTAGAATTTGAGGCTGTAAAAAAGAGCATCCAAAAGGAACCAGTTCGAGTAAGGCACACTTATGTGAAGCCATCTGGCGCTCCAAGTGCTAGTAAAGTGAAGAGGAAAATTGAAGACATTGTGGAGCGGTTTGTAGAGGGTCTGGTTCGGGAACTGGTGCCCTCCAACGCAAATACTAAACAATATATGAAATGTTTTAACTGCCAGGAATTTGGACATTTCAAGAGAGAGTGCAAACGCCCTCCTACCAAGAAACAGCAAAAGGGCGAAGATGATCAGGAAAACTACGAGTAGCCGGCTTTGAGGGGCGGAAGCCGGCTCGTTTCTCTTATGCCCCAGCGCAGTTAAAGGTTTCACGGCTTAAATGCGACGACAATGGCCTATTACTGGAAGGAAAGGTTGCGGGTAAAGCCTGCCAGATGGTCGTAGACACCGGAGGCACACACACTACCGTCAGGAAAGGTTTCCTACCGAAGTGGAATTTAAGAACTCCGTCGAGAGGATATCTAATCGTGACGGCCAATGGGGAGAGCATGGATGTCGTGGGAGAAACCAGGTCACCATCGAGGTGGGTAGTAAGAAGATCCCCCATCATGTTTCTGTGGCAGATATTGAGGATCCAGTCATACTGGGGATGGATTTTATGAAGGCTCATAAAGTCGTCCTGAATTTTGATGAGAGATCTCTGCGAATAAGGAACGAGGAGACCGTTCTAAAGATGTGTAAAGAAGATGAGGGAGTGGTAAGGCAAGTGATGCTTTCGGAAGACCTTATCCTACCGCCACGGAGTAAAGCCATAGCCGCCGTCGCATTGGAGGAAAAACCAGGAGGGTTACTGGGAGTATTAGAGTCGGCTCCGCAACTCGACAACGGCATTCTCGTAGGACGGACGCTTATCTCAGCTAAAACTAATAAAATACCAGCTAGACTTTTGAATACTAAGGATTTCGTCCAAAAGCTGAAAAGAGAACGATCATAGGCAGATGTGAAGAGGTCAAGATGATAACCGGTTCCGAGACTGTCAGCGCAGATCTAGCCGCGAGGCAACCTGCACCAAAATCCAGAATAATGAACGAGTTCATAAAAAGTGCAGTTGCCGATTTGAAACCTGAGGACAGGAAACCGGCCGAAGAGCTGCTATGGAAGTTCCAACTTGTGTTTTCTTGCAGCGACAAAAATCTTGGAAGGACGAAGACGGTGCAACACCGAATCAATACAGGCGATCATCCACCCATTAAGCAACCACCACGAAGGATTCCCCTGGCCAAACAATAGGAAGTTGACCAGATGTTAGACGACATGAAGACACAAGGCATTATCGAACCCTCCAGCAGCCCTTGGGCTTCTCCCGTTGTGTTGGTCAAGAAGAAGGACGGATCGACAAGATTTTGTTTTGACTACCGCAAGCTTAATGACATCACGAAGAAGGACAGCTACCCGTTGCCACGAATAGACGACACTCTGGACACCTTGGCGGAGGCCAAATGGTTCTCGGCTTTGGACTTGAAGAGCGGGTACTGGCAAGTGCAGGTACATCCAGAGGATCGCGAGAAGACAGCTTTTTCTACAGGTACAGGACTATGGCAGTTCAACGTAATGCCATTCGGACTCTGCAATGCCTCGGCTACTTTCGAGAGGCTGATGGAGACAACTCTGAGAGGGTTACATTGGCGGAACTGCCTGATTTACCTAGACGACGTTGTCATCTTTAGCAAGACCTTGAAGGAACACCTCAGGCATTTAGAGAAGAGGTCATGGAAAAATTGTCCGGCGTTGGCTTGAAGCTTAGCATAAAGAAATGCCAACTATTTGGCAAGGAGGTGAAATATCTGGGACATACTGTTGCCGCGCAAGGAGTGAAGACCGATCGTGAGAAGATTGAAGCCGTGAGTGCGTGGCCAGTCCCGAAAGATAAGCGTGAAATCAGAAGTTTCCTGGGGCTGTGTACTTACTACGGGAGATTTGTCCTCGGATTTGCAGACATAGCCAGGCCACTACATCGGTTGACTGAAAATGAGCAACCTTTCGAATGGACACCTAAATGCCAAGAAGCATTCGATCGACTCAAGAAAGCCTTAATGACGTCCCCAATTTTGGCATATCCGAGAGCTGGTTGCGAATTCATAGTAGACACGGATGCCAGCGCAGTTGGAATAGGGGGTGTACTTTCCCAGGTAAAGGATGGTGAAGAACGAGTCATTGCGTACTTCTCTAAAACTCTCTCTAAGGCTGAAAAGAATTACTCTGTCACTAGGAAAGAGCTTCTGGCAATCGTGAAAACACTGGAACATTTCCATAAATACTTGCATGGACAGCCCTTCCTATTGCTGACAGACCATGCTTCACTGACTTGGCTCTTAAATTTCAAGAACCCGGAAGGACAAGTAGCTCGCTGGATAGAGAGATTGCAGGAATACCAATTCAAGATCATCCACCGGAAGGGAAGACTCCATCTCCATGGCAACGCTGACGCTCTTTCAAGACGGCCTTGCAATACGGATTGCAAGCACTGTAGCAAGATAGAACTGAAGGAGCAGGGACAATCGAAAAGAACCACGGTCTTATCACAACATAAAGATGAGGACATCGGACCAGTGCTCAAGTTTAAAGAAGATGGGTCAAGACCGGACTGGAAAGACATTGCACCTAGCAGTAGGGATGTGAAAATGCTACTGCGCGCAATGGGATTCGCTTACCGTTAAAGATGGCGTATTGCTGCGGATCTGGGAAAGCACAGATGACAAAGACAAAAGGAATCAGGTAATTCTACCTGCATCGAAGAGGGAAGAAGTGTTAGCGGGAGTGCATTACTGGCGGCCATTTCGGAGTAAAGAAGACATTGGAAAAGTTGAGCAGCGGTTCTATTGGTTAGGCTACCACCAGGATGTTGAAGATTGGTGCCGGCGATGCACGGAATGTGTAGCGAGCAGAGGACCCAGAAGTAGAACCCGTGGCGCTATGAGGCAGTACGTTGCGGCTGACTACTTTAGCAAGTGGACGGAGGCGTATGCTTTGCCAACCCAGGAGCATCAGCTGTGGCCGAAGCTCTAGTGAATAACCTGTTCAACCGTTTCCGGATTCCGCTGGAATTACATTCCGATCAAGGGAGAAACTTTGAGTCACAGGTGTTCAAGGCGGCCTGGCGGCCTGCGGGATTCGTGGCATCAGGAAGACGAGGACAATGCCGCTTCACCCTCAGTCTGACGGCATGGTGAAGCAATTTATCAAGACTCTAGGAAGTCATTTAAGGATTTTGGTGAATGAACGCTGGTAGGACGAACATATACCTCTAATAATGATGGCGTACCGTTCGGCTGTCCACGAGACCACGGGCCGCACACGCCCGTGCTTGGAAGAGTATTTCGGCTACCCAGTGACCTTTTTTTTTGGCAGTCCAGAAGAGGAGGAAACGGACGTGGACAACTATGCAGAATAGCTTCGCTGCAGATTGAGGACCATCCATGGAAAGGTGCGCGACAAGATGGTGTTAGAAAGTGACCGGATGAAAACGCGGTACGATCTACGGGTCAGCGGAAGGATCTTCCAGGAAGGCGAAAAGTTATGGCTTTGTAATCCGGTACGGAAGAAGGGAAGGTCCCCAAAACTTCAAAACGATTGGGAAGGACCATACACAATCATATCAAGGCTCAACGACCTGGTGTACCGAATCCAACGGATGCCCAGATCCAAGATGAAAGTCGTACATCTGGACCGGTTACTGCCTTACGTCACCAGCGATGTTTCTGTTCGGGGCGAACAGATCTGAGAGGAAGCAGTGTAACGCAGCTAGTGGTGCCATCTAGGAGAGAAGGCAGGTACCTAAGGTTCTCTTAGTGGCCGCAGGAAGCGCTGGCGAATAGTTCTTTCTAGAAGAATTGAGAAGAGTCTGGAAGGTTCTCTACCGGTATAAATAGAGGGACCACAGAGAGTTGGGAGAGTTTTTCCAGTTACAAACGAAGTCACTGTTTGTGAAAAGTGTTTAAAAAGTGAACAAAGTGAACTTTTATGGTTTAAACTGTGAAGTAATTATTATTAAAGTGCTGTATTTTGTAATTTATTGTGTATAACAATAAATTGGTGTTTTCTTTATTGAAGTTTAGAGTATTACTTTCTCTTAGTAAGAGGAAGTATTGTAATCGTGTCAAATTTTCGATATCGAGTTTTCACCGGAAATATCCGTTTTGAGGTCCCCTGAGTCCAAAAAAGTGGTTTTTAGCAAATGGGTTGTGTGTGTGTGTGTGTGTATGTGAACAGCATAGCTCAAAAACGAAAAACCGTAGAAAGTTGAAACATGGATTACCCGTTTAGGTATCACCATGGGATCTGACACTACGTTATCTGTCAAAATTCTAACCGGAAGTACCACTTTACTAGTTGGATTTTTTACTTTTTTGCCGATTTTCTCAAAAATGGCTCCGACGATTTTCTTTAAACTTAAAACATCAACCACACATACAAAGAGTTACAACTCTTATTTGAAACATTTCTCCGGGAAAATGCATTGAAGGGCACTTTTGGGGGAGGGGTGGGGTTAGGTTTCCATCTAAAGTGCTATTTTCAGTTTATTAGACAATTCTGCCATCTAAATAATGTTAATTAGAATTAAATATGTTGTTGAAATTCCGAGTTTGAAAAAATCGGATAACCGAAAGTGCGTTTACTTTACTAAATATGATTTATTCACTTTTTCGCAATTTTCTCGAAAATGGCTCCGACGATTTTTTTTGAAACTTCGTATATAAACTAAACATGCAAAGATCTACAACTTTTATGTAAAACATTTCTCTGGGAAAATTCTTTTAAGGGTACTTTTAGGGGAGGGGTGGGATTAGATTTTCATCAAAGTGCTATCCTAGATAATTATACAATTCTATCATCCAAACATAATTAGTTAGAAATAAATGGGTTGCCAAAATTCCGAGTTTCAAGAAAATTGGTGAACCGGAAGTGCGCTTTTACTGAGCAGTTTTTTCAGTTTTCGACGAGTTTCATTAAATTTGGTACACAAACTATAAAAGCTGTCAATTATAATTTGGAAAACTGGAGTAAGAGAAAGTTGTATGAGTGTTTCACACCAGATTTTTTTTATCTATACGAACCCACTTAAAACTAGTTGCAGTAACTAGAGGGAAAAACGTTACAGTATAGTATTTTGTGCCTGAATTGTCGTAAAAATTTTTTACTTTCCTATAATCTTTTGAATTTGTAAATATTATTTTTGCATAATTGTGTCTCGAAAGACGTGCCAATTGTATTTTTAATTTCTTTGATAACAGACTGATATTTTTCCATTCCTATTCAGAAAATTGGTAGAATTTTTATTTGTTTATTTGAGTTATTCCTTGTATCCGAACTGTTGTTTTAGCCCTGTCGAAGCCTGTCCATACGACCTGGCAGCACAATATTTGTAAGATTTATAATTTTTATTCACAATACAGCAGCGCAAGCGTCGAGATGATGAGCATTCCTAAGTGCTAATTGGTTTAGAGGGCACAGTGGTGAGGCTGCGATGCCTGTTCTGTGTGATGGCCTAAAGCTACTCGTGATCGGTCAGCACTCTGAACAGAACCATGGATTCAGCTCCCTGCATTTTGACAGCCAATCGCCGTCTCGCTCTGGCCATTGCTTTCCTTCAGCTTGCTGCATAAAATCCTGCTCCATATGCGCCATCACTCTTACCTTTATCACTCTTCGCAGTTCGAAGCCCAATTGATACCGGCTGCTCCTTGGAACTCTCGTTCTTGCTGGCCTGTCAGTCTGTATTTATTTCCGAACAGCAGCAGACCCAGGTATCCTCTGTAGTGTCACATTTGGGTCTCGGAGAATAAGGTTTTCATTATCGTCTGCATTAACATGATTCGCAAGGAGATCTGATCTGATTAAAATCATGGTAGAGGTGTATTGTCCAAATCTCTCTTTGACAAAGTCCATTATGATCATTAAAAAATTAAACTATAGTTTAAAAAAAAATAATCGGAAATTGAATTAACTTTGGCAATAATTTTAATTTAACTTAAAACAGGTATCAGCTACAAACAAACTCTCTTGAGTTCTGCAGATAGTAATTAGTACTTACTTGTTCTTCCTTTGAAACTCCCCCAGCAGCTGCTTCACCAGCTTCTCTAGGCTGTAGCTCTATTAATGTTTTGAACAGATTTTGAACCTGAGTGGTAAGAAAGCCTATTTCAGCATTCAGATGTAGCCCATATAAAAGAGGACTTTCCGGCGGTAACATGGCATCGATATACTTATGGTAACCTTCGTAGTCAGAGTTTGGCGGTGATGGAAACCCCGGAGCGAATTCTAATTCTCCTTCGATCTGTTTACATCAAGATCAAATAATATCGATATATTTGTAATTGGTTTGTAATGTTTAAAAAAAATAAGGATGAAATGCAGCTTACAAGACTAGGTTCCAAATACACTTCTAAAAATGTTCTGCACAATCTTCGATCTCTATCATCTGTGATATGTCCGCCATACATAATCTCTCCAAATAAGTATCTCAGATCTACCCAAGGGATGGTGACATTGTTCTCAAGATAGTTGTAAAGGACCATTACACTGATTGTCAAATCACCTGTAATGTTCGTATTACATATTTCAATAAAAAACATTATGTGATATAATTAGTTACCGGAGAAATAACTCAGCCAGATATTTCCTTGAATACAATTTCCGAAAATAGAAATGTTTCATTGTGAAACATGATTTTCACTTACACTGCACTTATTACAATTCTCTCTGATGTTTTATATAAAATTATAATTGTACTAAACCTCTAGTTACTCTGGACAAAAGATATTCCTAAATTCATGGGTTCCCCTGGATTTCCTCCAAAATCAATTTTTTTCGAAATGGACATATCCAATCTATAAAGTTTAACAATAACTGTTTGAGGCTGTTTTCAAGAAAATTCCAAAAAATCTCAGAAACCTGCTCTATAAAATTTGGAACTCTAACAATGCTTTTAACGAGACCTTTCATTATACTGAGGAACGCTTAATTTGTTGCACCACCAGAACTCCCAAAAAATTCAATTTTCCTCGTAAAATGTCTCTTTTAAAATAAAGCGATAGCTATATATGTGATAGTATATGAAATTTAATGAACATCGTTGGAGGTGTTTTAGAGAAAATCGCAAAAACTGAAAGAAAAAGTACTTATTCATAATATCGTAATTTCGACTGATGGAATTTGGCTAAAACCATATGCTGTGTGCTGGGACCTAAACGGAATATCAAGTCTGAACTGCGAGTTTTCGTTTTTGAAATATGCACAGACCCACACATTTATATACATCATTACTCATCTTGGTTTATTATATGTCTTGTTAATTGCTACTTTTCACCCTATGTTATACTAACTATATATTTCAATGTAATGGGCAAACTTTTAGTAAAAATTCCAAGTTTGAATTTCAATAAAAAAATGAGAATTGTAATAATTGCATTAAAAGAATCAGAGCATCAGAGGTATTTTCCGTGATAGCCTACTTCTTTTTGTGGTCATCGACCGGTTTCGGGCGTTCGCTCACATCAGGATGTTTTTTGTCAAATAGTGTGATAACATAGACTTGCACATGGCAAATTCAGTTGATAAATTAAATGCATTAAAAAAAAGTTATGTGAATGTTCCATAACAGATTTTTTTATTTTCTCTTATTTCTTCTGTCTCAAAACATGAACCTCAAAATTGCATTTTCAACGAAAACAGCTATGATGTACGATGTAAGTTTTGCTCTAATTGGATCTAATACGGTGAACACGCTTTTATAACCGCACAATAATTAATTTTTTTCAAACTCACCAACGTTGAATGGGTAACTTCTATTCCAGCCTTGTGGACCGAATTTCCTTCTTTCCGCCACAACTGCATGGAAATAGCATAGTGCAAATAGTATCGATTTAAATTCAGTTTCTTTGGTGCACATATCTAATGTTGCTTGATTGAAATTTTCCAAAGCTTTATGTAAATTGGCCATCATGCCCGTGGGCGGTTCGTTAGTGATCTTAATGGATGATTCAAGCACTCCCTATTGATTATTTTTAATTGAATTGGTTGATGTACAATGTATACGGAAATTATGTATGAATACTAGGAATACGTATAAATATGGTTACCTGCGGTATAACACAAAATTGTGGGTCTGCAGAAGGTTCACTGCTTAAATAAAGTCTGAATGTCTGATGCGGATTCTCCTGAGCCTTCTCCATTTTCTTATCTAATTCAGGCAACCAATTAGCCACAAGGTGAAGGTTCTGTATGTACATAATTTTCGCAAATTAAAGTCAAATTTATTTATTTTATTGAAAGGAAAGAATAATCATTTCAATTTAACAGATGTATTTTTAACCTGCAATATCACCCAATGACCATGTTTTGCCCCTAATTCTATTGCATGTTCCGCAACTGGCTCTTGACCCTGTCCTAAAGATACATTATGGAAATTTTTCTTGTCGAATGTAAATCCCAACTGCTTACCTAGTTTCTCCACATCCTGTTAATATAATAAATAAAAACAATGAGAATACGATAAATAAGACAATTCTGGCAAGTTTTTATATACCCCCCCACCGACTTAGCGCTAATAAATGGAGAGCGCCAAATTCAATGATATTTTGTTTAATTCTGGAATTTAGGCCTTCAACCAGTGCCGGTTCCTGACTTGGATATGTGAGGGTTCAACTCTTTTTTTTAACTACTTACGTTACCTATCATTATTAGTAGCTTGGCTAGATAGAAATCATTAAGTAAGCCAGGAGCCAGGTAAAAACTTGCATCCCTCCCCTACTATTAAATATGTTAAATTAACAATAAATCTGTCACTGTGCACCCAGAGAAGAACTGTGAAAAAAAGAGTTGTACCATTTGAGTTCGAAAATTAAGTGGTTAACTTAACGGAAATTTTTATTATCTTAATAAAGTGTTTCGGTACAAAGGAAATGTCAATGAGTTAGCATTGATTCTTTGCTGGGTCATATAGCTTTGTCATGTTTTAAGTACCAATACCAACATCAGTTTTTTATAAATATAAATATAATATATAAAAATCCACACATTGGCACACGCCCATCACATCACAAAAAATCTGGTGTGAAACGCTCACACAACTTTCTCTTACCCCACTTCTCAAAATTATAATTGACAAATTTTACAGTTTGTGTACCAAATTTAATGAAATCGAAAAATGAAAAAACTGTTCAGTAAAAGAGCACTTCCGGTTTACTGTTTTCTTGAAACTCAGAATTTTGGCCATCTATTTATTTCTAATTAATTTTGTTTGGATGATGGAGTTGTATAATCAACTATGAGAGCACTTTAGAGAAAAATATAACCCCACCCCTCTCCTAAAAGTACCCTTAAATGAATTTTACCAGACAAATGTTTTAAATAAAAGTTATACATCTTTGTTTGTTCCCGTTATCCGATTTTTCCAAACTCGGAATTTCAACAAATACTTAATCTAATTAACATTATTTACATGATAGAATTGTCTAATACACTGAAATAGCACTTTAGCTGAAAACCTAACCCCACCCCTCGCCCATAACTGTCAGGAAATGAATTTTCCCAGAGAAGTGTTTCAAATAAAAATTGTAGCTCATTGTATATTTAGTTGATATACCAAGTTTGAAGAAAATCGTCAGAGCCGTTTTTGAGAAAATTGCAAAAAAGTAAATCCTGATACACATGCAATTCACTAGTGTACAATTCATTATACGAACATGTTTAAGGAGCTCCTATACTGGTATACGTTCCTATTCTTTTATGTCTGATTCTCCGATTTGACAATAAAATTATCCTGATTTTTTGATTAATTAATTAATTGATATTTAATGTGACTTAATAATGTTTCGTAACCATTACAAAAATGAAAATATTTTTTTGAAATTGAAATATTTAAATAAAATAAAAATATGAAAATTAGATACTTTTTAATTAATTTTTTTTTTTTCAAATAGCTGGGGGTTCAGTCGCACAATCGCGAATACTAGTAGCCGCCACTGCCTTCAGCTTTATTATTACATACTATCGTCTTAAGCACTCGCACCATTCCGAGATTTGTTGAACAAGGTAATTCTTTAATGTACTTTTTATATCTATTTCCATTTGCATTTTTAATTTCTTAGACCTAAAAAACGGATTTCTTTTCATTTATACCTTTAGTAGATATCCTTTCCTTTAATTATTATTTATTTTTTACTTACTAGCACTAATGATGAGACTATGCTTTCATTGTTCCTGTTTAATTTTCCAGAAGAATCGATAAAGTACCTTCTATTTTTTTTTTTTAACCCAGACAAGTGGTTCTTCTTTTCTTTTTCCTCTGTTAATCGTACAAATGAAATTAAGCATTCTTAATGCTTGCACGAATGTCTGAGAGCGTATCTCGCTTTTATAAGAGATTGATCAGAAGTTTGGTTAAAATATTCATTTTGGAAACTGGGGTTTGTAGAGAACAACTTTCTTGCAAATGTTCTCGTAGTAGTAGTATACTCAGGTTCACACAAACAGAAAAGTGGTTTGAAACATTCCTTCTCTAATACAAGTAAGAAATTGATACATTTTCTACAAACTTGGTATTTTTATTCAAAGTTTACTTGCCCTGACATAAATATAGTAATTGATAACAACCACAATAACACTTCATAGAAAATGATTCTAATAAAAGTGAAAGTTTATAACTATTTAATCAATGGAACCGTTTTTGAAAAAATACCAAAAACATTTTTCTATAGGGTCGACTTTCGGTTAGTTTCTTCAATTTTGCAATTCTAGCAGTGCATTTAATGACCTTAAGATTATTTAGATGGTAGAACTATATTGCACTGTAACGCAGCTACCCCAAAACTTTCCAAATAAAAATGACAGGTTGAATAGATAACATCTTGTATTTATTTTATCCGTCGCAGCATGCATATTTATTTTGTTCCTGATTGGTTTCGGATTTTCTTCCATCGTCAAAGCAAATTCACCAACTTCGTGTAGAGAGTTCAATTCAACGTAGTGTTTCATGTATAATCAAAGCAAATTCACCAAGTTCGTGAAGAGAGTTCACTGCAACACTACGTTGAATTGAACTCTCTACACGAACATGGTGAATTTGCTCTGACGATGAAAATCCGAAACCGGTCAGGACAAAATAAATATGCAAGCTACTACGGATAAAGAACCAAAAATGACAGGCTTTTTAACTGTAGATAGTATACCAAGTGTAAAGAAAATAGATGGAGCCGTTTTTTAAAAAATCTTGAAAAACTGCGAAAAAAATTATGAAGTCGCACTGCACTTTCAGTCGATGGTTTTCAGCTTTATCAGTTATACCTAAATAGAATATCAAATTTGAGTTTCCTGCGGCTGAAGAACTTAAAAGCTAAAGAGGTAAAAAGTGTTTATTTGGTTGCAAAGTTTTTTATTTATTTAAAAAAGATTTAATTTGGTTGAAAAAAGTTAAATTGATTTAAGAAAGATTTTATTTGGTTGATTTAGAAAATGCTATATATGTTGCGGTATTTTTCTAAGCGCACATATAGAAAGTCGTCTTAGGCGCAATATAAATGACGGAATTTATTGTATACTGCGATAGATAACAGCAGTATCCTATCTATGGCTTTTATTTATATATATATATATATATATAATATATTAACAAATTTAAATATATATATATAAATGCAAATTAAAATTCTAACATTGTATAATTATATGGACTACTAACGTAAGTTGGGTCTACTCCTGGCGATAGTATGAAGAATACTGCTGTCGAAGCTGAAGTTTCTTGATATGATTTCTCGAATTCCACAGTTCTCGCTGATACGTACTTCTCTCCCATTTTAGCCTGAATATATAATCTAGAAAATTAAATTAAAACAAAAATTAAAAAAAAAAAACTCATAATGCATTACTCCAATAATTTCAGAAAAAGCGAAGTAGACAAACTTCAACGCATATGACATTCTGTCCGGTCGTAATGTACGTAGAATCAACAACTGTTGGAAATGCGTTTTGTTACTCCATTCTTGTGGGAATTTTTCTCTTTCTGGTGTTTCCCCATTAACAAATTTCCTCCATCGGTCGGCTGCACTTATAATGTCTTTGTCCAAATTACTGGGAGCAAACAAAATTAAATATAAATATAAATAATCGTTACGTTCCGGGCGTTGTTAATAAAACAAGCAAAATGTTGCTTGTTTTAAAATTAAAAATACATTGATTTTAATATAATCTCGGATTAGAAACGAAAACCAAGTTAACATAGCAACTCTCATTAGGAAACTAATAAGTAAATTGGTCAACCGGAAGGTCAGCTTTTTGAAGGCCCTATTAATAAAAAGGCTGAGAATAAGTATTAAAATGCAATGCCAACCTTAAAAAATGATGAATAAAAATACGGTATATGTTTTAATGATATTTTTCTGTCAGCTTTCTGACTAATAACCATTTTTGTTTTCAGTCAGATTTTTGAGTAAGAATTTTCACCGGAATTTGTTATTCTGGTATTCTAAATAAAATCAGAAAATTATAAATTGGTATTTAGAAAATTATAAATTTTATAAACTTTAATTCAAAAAAGAAATATCCTAGGAACTTGAAACTTAAACTTCCGTGGGAAGGTCTTATGTAGATGGGTTTTATTCAAAAAGGTTTTACTCACAAGTACCCTGTATTTTATGTTTTCTTGTTTACTTTCTTTTACTACTGAAAGAGCAATTATTGTGATTATACGTCCAATTTTGGAAATTGATTTTTCATCTAAATTCAGGTCCTCTAAACTCTAAAGATATATTTTTAAATGAATGGTGTGTGTTCACGTGTACAATAATAATAATTAAAACGATGAAATTCACAAATATATTCAGCTATCTAACGAAATTAAGCAAATGTGGAATGTGGGGATTGTTGTAAGGACAGTTTCTATTGTCCTTTCATCAACAGGCGTAATTCCTACTTCTTTGAGGAGAAATGTTCAGTCGCTATCTACTGACGAAAAGTTGAACGTTGATCTGCAGAAGTCAGCTATATTAGCTACAAGCCATATAGTGCGACATTTTCTAGGTTTCTAATCTAAAATAGTTAATTTATACCTGTTCGAAATTGATCCCCGAAATTGACTGGTATATATATCAGTTACGTAATCCCCAGGATCTCGCTGAGAATATATAATAATATTTATTATTGTTGTGTGCATGTCCTAGATTGCTAAGGTCCCTTATAGTCGGAAAGCACTGCGCTCGCATCGTTCAACTCGTAAGTCAAGTGATGGCCAAAACGACTGGTAATCCGGAACAGCTCAATCTGATTACTCACTGGCTATGCTGCTGAGCCACTGTGGCCGCCTAAAAAGTCACTTCAGAAGTGAGGTAAATTACGACTGCCAGAAGGATAGGAAAGCAACGACCAAAATGGAAAATTAGTTTTAAGAAGAAAATAGCTATGCGAAGAAGAAGAATAGGAATAGTCACGAATTATCTGCATTACCCAGCCGCGGCATCCATAAAGAAGAGCAAAAATCGACGAGCTCATGTAATGCATATTGGATTGGTCGAAGACTCGCTTTTGCGAAACGTTACCTCCTTTTATGGATCGCTGGAAGCAGAATCTGGTAGCATGAGCGGACCGCTGTAAGGGTAAAAGCTGACTTCTCTATTTAGCCGCAGTGACAATTGTTTTATAGGAAAATGGAGGAAGAGCCCGAGGGGTCTCATGAGACATCCAAGCAGGTTAATGGGATACTGGAAATCACTCTGGGAAGCCCTGCTGAGTACGACAGAGAAGAGAGTTGGATAGACGAGGTAGGAGGTGAAGTACAAGAGAAACCCAAGATGTCCGAGATCACGATTAACGTGAAGAACATCAATAGAGCAGCCAGCAAAATGAGCAACTTGAGTGCGCCAGGACTGATGGCCTCCAGAGCTATGGGCCATTGGCCAGAGCTATTGGTTTACATTAATTGCCAACACGCCGGGCTTGCGCTGTGTTATAATGCAATGATTTACGATGGTGAAATACCTAACTAACTGGTTTCAGGAATTTGCCATGATACCTAAGAAGAAGGTAGCAGCTACCTACCTTTTAACTAGCTACTAAGTACTACAGGCCCATAACCTGCCTTAACGGGGTTTATATGATTGCAGCTAAGATAGAAGTCTTTCTGGTATCCAACAGCCTTTGGCTTCGGAGTAGTTGGGATGTAAATAGAATGCTAAAGGATGCAAGGAGCTCCTAATCTTCGATTCGTTTATTGCTGGGCTAGTTAGCAGTAAGCAGAGCAACCTGTCAATGGCCTGGGTTGATTAAGCGAAGATCTTTGATTACATCCTTCGCGCGTTCTACAAATGTATAAAATTAACGTAAGGATTATTGAATTTCTGAAGTCGTCTAAGAAAACCTGAATCATCGCCTTTCAAATAAGAAGTAAAGGCAAAACTCAGCAATTGAGACTCATGAAAATCCAAAAGGGTATGTATCAGGGTGACTCGTTGGCCCATTATGGTTCTGCTCTATGTCCCAGGACTAGCTACAGATTATGCTTGACCTGGTGTCAGCCTTCAGACAATCAGTCGGGATGCCATTTTGAATCGAAAAGTATGCAGTTTTTCACACAAAGCGCGGGAATACGGTTAGTTATACCGATGATCTTGTCGTGGCCGGACCTCTCTGCCACAACTTCAAGAATCCAGACATTGAAGCTCTCGAGGTCTAAGGACTTTAGCCAACTGGAAGAGGTATTTAAACGCCGAATTAATTCGGTGCTAAAGACCGGTCCGACCGCCAAGTACTGCGAAAAAGCTATAAACTCTTGGAGCAGTCAAATGGTCATAAACCAAATTTAAGGAGCTTGATAGTTTTGTTAGGACCAAGATGACGGCCCGCCGCATGCATCATCCGTATGCCCCCACTGTAGGATTTGCTTGCCAAGAAAGAAGGGAGGAAGAAGCGTCATAAATATAACGAGTTTGTGCAGAAGGCAGGAGGCTTATCATGAAGGAATGAAAGCTTATTTTCTTTACTTCGAGTCTTCTCTTTTCCAATATATTTGCCGGTTATATATGAGTATACTGCCTTGAATCTGGAGAACCCAGATAAGGATGGGCCTCCAGGAGAAGATGAGCTGGCAATGAATAGGCCAAGAGAGTATTGCACGGAAGATTTTACGCGCAGCGCTTCGGCTAATATCGACACCACTACTCTTTCAAAGTGGCAGCAGCACGAAACTATTTCCGGAGACCTAAGGGCTCGTACAGGCGATTCAGGATCAGGTCATATCTACAAAGGCATACTGCAAGTGCATTCTGGACCAAGATTTTCAGGAGTCAGGCTTCCGAGAGCATTCAACATCTTACTGCAGGCTGCTCAGTACTTACTAGCCCCAGAAATGTTGCCAAAATTGTCCACTTAGCAATCAGGATTCTGGGTGGCCTGTGGGACGGCACTTATTATCATAAATATAAGCCCCCTAAATTTCTTCAGGCGAACCGATTGATTGCTAAAGATTTATTACCAAAATGATCATGGATAGGTCGGTCCCAATAATAGGCCTCACATTCTTGTGCTGGGCTGAGAACGAAGGCTAGATATTCATTTTTATTTTTGACGAGCTTTGCTCTAAATTAGATGTAAGCCAAATTGTATGAAGCAAAAAAGGATGAGTATTCCAAGGCACATTATAGAACATGACCTAGATCGGATGTACTTCCGATGGAGGGAAAACCTGGCTACAAAAATAATGCGGATAAGAGAATCTTTCTTAAGAGATTAAAAATATACAATAATAATGATGATAATAATAATGTTTAGGAGGAAAGGGATTAGCTCAGTGGTAGCGTGCTGGATCTCCACGCGGCCTCGACTAAAATTAACATACTGTTTCCACAACTGAATAAATGAAAACTACTGCATCTTGCGTGGAAGCAGTAGCTAAAATGAAACAACTAAGATATTTATTTATTTTAAAACATAATTAATTTAAATAAAAAACTTATCTTAAATTTTATGTTAATCTTTGCCTTGGGTATTAATACTATTCACTTTAGCCAAATAATTGAATATTTTTATTAATGTTTTTATATTCATAAATTTTGCAACCAACCACACAAATAGAAGTATGTAAGACATAAAACCTTTAGCATTTGTAAACAATTTATGCAGGACTGAAAGAAGATAAAATTCCCCATCAACCAAGAGCACAAACAAAGTTTAGAAATACAGTAAACTCCCAGTTATCGGGCTAATGGTGGGGAGAGGAGGCACGGATAATCGAAAATACGGATAATCCGAATTATAATTATTTCTAAAATACAACATATTATACATTTCTAAGGCAGACAATTATTTTAACATGTTTAATGCTCATTATTATTAAGAAAATCTGTGGTTTTGATTTGTTTGCAGGAATCTTTTAATGATTTTTTAATATCAGTTCGAATTTTTCTAAGAGCTATTATGTTGTTATACTCGAATTCCCAATGATCGATGTACTTCAACAAAGTGTCATCACAATTCAGGGCAGTGACTAATGCGATTGGTAATTTCTTCTTCTCCACTTTCAGCTTCATTTTCTTGCCACGTTCTTGCTTTTCTGGTTTAACTTAAATTCATGCAGGGATAATCCGCACACGGATAATCGGAATCCAAATGTTCCAAAACTAGAAGTTAAATGTTTCTTAACAGAAGGCCTTCTAAGAACTTGTTTGAACCTTTTCTGACGAACAATCTTGAATACAACAGAAAGAGCAACTATTCTAGTTTTAGAAACTTTTATCATTAATAAATTTGGTAAATTTTGAAGAAGTTCCCTTTTTGTATTATACAGAATTTGTTATTAACGTTCTTTTAAACTTAATAAACTTGAGTGTTTATTGTTAATCGAAAACTCATAGCATATTTTAACGATTTGAAAAGATAATGTAAGATTTTAAATTGAAATGCAATTGAGCAACTTTTTTTACTTCTGTATCTTTCCATTAAGGAACATTAGTAACTCTAGGGAATCAGTCTCAATACCTCTGAAATCATCCCTTTTGTTTTGATATTAAATTTGTTGAAAAGTTTTTATCGTAAAATAATTCAACGATTTTTGATTAGAGCATAAAAAACTTGATATAAATAAAATCAAGTGAAAATAAATAAAATTGATACATTTCTTAAGATCCTTAACTAAGTATTGTATTTTAGGAGTCCCGGATTCGAGTCTAGCAATGCACTGATTTTCTCTTCCTAGGAGCCCCTACAGCTCACTGTCCGAAGTCTGTAATGAGAGAACACTGTCCGGAGGCCGGCAGTGCACTGAGAAGGCTCCGGGTGCCAATGTCCATAGATGTTGACGCGCCTTAAATTAAAAAAATAATAATATTTAGGTAATAATAATCATTAAGAAACATTTGTTCACCTGAAATCTTCCATTTCACAGAGAGTATGAATGCCTCCCCAAGCAGTATGTGTCAAGAATGATACCGGTGAGGTGACATGTGGATTGTATGGAAATTTCAACAGAAAATCCAATTCATTCATCACTATATCTTGACTATGGACCAGGATCTTGAAGAATAAAAACAAGCAGGTATTAAAAAAAAAAAATAATTGAAAAAACAAAATTTATGTACCAATTCCAATCTAAAAACATGAGAAGACTAAGTTTACTTCTATTAATATTCTATTATGAATATCCTAGACAGAACTTTAAGGAACCAAGGTAGCTGATTATTCAAACTTTTTAAAACTTACTTGAAGAGACAATTGGCACAAGAATATTAGTTTGTCACTTTCAAACAGTCCTCTAGAAGTATACATGAATACACAGAATGTTATATTATCCATTAAATTTTCCACACGTTGCTCTGATGTAACTCCTGGCAACGATGTAGCTATCGCATGATGGAATACCGTGCTGAACGCCTAAAACAAAAACCATAATAAAAAGTATAAATGGATCTCCAAATGAGAAATTGTTACAAAATAAAAATAACCAAGTATTCTCTGTAGTTCAGCTTTTCGGCTGCACGACGGACGCCCTTCCAACTAGTTAATCGTGTCCTCTTCTCCTCTCGCCCCACTTCAGTAACTAGGGTCGGTTTCAACAGTCTCCCTAGTTCACACATCACTTGATTTCTTTTACAGTTGTGACCCCTTTCTTTTTCCACTATTAATTGCTTATTACTATTAAATTGATTACCTTAATTTTATTATACCTAATTATTATTACTATATAATGGCGTTACGTCACATTCTAAATATAGAAGAACAATAGAGATCAATAACAAGGTAATTTCACGTTCATAACGGCACAATACTATTAACATACCAACAACATCCCAACTGTAATGTATTAATAATAACCTAACTATTAAAAGGATAAACTTACCTTTAAAGAAAACTGATATAACAAATTAATTTTATAAAGATCGTTCATTATAAAATAAAGTAGCGAAGCCCTTGTAGCAATACTTCTATAACCTTCACGGGCTGCATCAATCTTCAAAGAGGTAACTTTGGCCTCTTCTACCTGTAATTTACAATACTTAAATTAAATTAATTCAATTTTATCTTAAATTACTTTTCTGAAAATATTCATTGATCCAAACTTCCACAGCTACATTTCCCAAACAAGATTTGATCAACATTTCTAGACTATGATTTGCCAACCAATTCAATAAAAAATTATCTGTAGTGAGGGTCATTAACTAAAGAATGTGTAATGGTCGAGATATTGAACTGATTTTAATGTGAAATTACAGTATAGTTGGTGAAGTATTTGTATAGCATCAACAATTTTAAAAATTAGCGAATGTACTTAACAGTATGAGGACTCATGGACTCAAGAATATGGACGGACTCATCAACCGAAAGTGGGAATATTTATAGATTTGATTCTGTTCCTCATTTCTTATTGTGGGAAAAACTCTTAAAGGTAGGCATAAGTTCCAGAATTGTCAAATTAATTAAAAATCCTAAGATAAAACCGTATTTCGAATTTCTGTGAATCAAGAATTTTTGAATGATATAAAAATTTTGGAAGGGGTGTTCCAAGGGGAACCTCTCTCCCTTTTACTCTACAACCTGTTTTTATCCGATGCAGTCTACTTCTTTAAATCGAAAGGAGTTTCTTCGTTCAAAATTGGAAACGCGAGATACTTTGTTGTGCGGGCGATATAATCTTATTGGCAGATTCAATAACCGATGTAAATGAAAAGCTGTCCATTCTTCAGGAATACTGTTCAATGAATTCCCTTCAAATAAACTGCAGTTAGACAAAAATAATTAACTTTACCAACAATATTAGGCAGAAGAATCTAAGAGCTTTTTTTTTTTTAATTTATTAATTTATTTTGCAACTGTATACAATGTACAAAAAAGTGGTGAGTGCGTAATTTGTATATATATATAGATGTTGCTGGAGAGATATGAACGACGACTATCTAGTGATGTCGTGTTAGTTTGCGACTATGGCAAGTACACACAGCTAGCCTCGGAGGTCGACGTTATACGTTAAGATGTAGCGTGGCCACCGCCGCTTCGGCCTCCGACTAGGATTTTTGGGCAGTGTTCTGGTGGACATATTCTGGATTATGGTGGCAATTTAGTTTGGAGTGAAATTTTGTGTAACGAAATTGGGCTAGCTCTGAGATGAATGGAATGTTAAGGTTGGAGTGAATTGTGTGGTTGAAGACGTAGAAGGGAGCATCAACTACTGTTCTTAGGATCTTAGATTGTAGAGTTTGAAGTCGGTTAAGGTTGGATTGTTTTGCACTGCCGTAGAGTTCTATGCCGTATGTCCAAATGGGGGCTACAAGAGCAGTGCATAGCATTTTCTTGTTCGTTCAAGTCAGTTTTGAACGTTTGTCAAGTAGTCTTTTTAGCATTTTATACCTTAAGATGCAGTCAATTCGTTTCATTCTGGTATGGGGTTCCATGTTAGTCGTTTGTCAAGAAATAATCCGAGATATCGTACTTGTTCGCAATGGGAAGGATAATATTGTTAAAGTAAAGAGGAAGGAGCATATTTTTGATTAAGGTGAATATTATGAGTTTGGATTTAAGTTCGTTTGCTTTGATCCTCCACTGCCGGAGCCAAGGTTCAAGAATATGAAGATGAGATTTTACAGCAGAGTGGCCATGACGGGATCTACAGCAGTTAAATTTAATAACGAAATTATTGACTTGGATAATAATGTAACGTATCTTGGCGTATCTTTCAGTTATAATGGAAAATTTTATCAAGCATCGAAGTTGTTTATTGCTGAAGGTAAAACAGCAGTCCAATGTTGCCAAAAACAAGGATGTTCTTCGGGCCAAGGACCAAATACTCAGAACCCATGGGCAAAATCCAAAGCATTCCCAGCATCTTTCAGGCAGAAATATACGCAATTAAAAGATGTTTTCAATTTAATGTCGATAGGGGATATTGGAATCAGAAGATGTTTATCCTTTCCAATAGCCTGGCAATCATTAGAGTGCTGAGCTTTTACTTTATCAGCTTTAAGTTAGTTTGGGAATACTTAAGCAAGCTCAGTGACATGGGCAGGAGGAATGAAGTCACCCTTTTTTGGGTGCAGGACATGTGGGTGTTGAAGGAAATGAGATGGCCGACGCTCTGCCAAGAGAAGCGCCGCATCCCCACTCGTGGAGCCTGAACCCTTTTCAGGATCAGCGACTAGTTTATTTTACGGGGAACATTCAGAAAGAGGAGGAAGTTGCAACTCTGGAACTCGCTCCCGGGACTGAGGCGGCAAAGATCTGCTTGGGAGATTACAACCAAAAAAGATCGGAGGCATGCTTTAGTCTCAGTATCATCAAACCTTCATCAAACATTCTTACGGGTTTCCTCACGGGGAACTACAGACTCATAGGGCACCTGACGAAGCTGGACTTCGAGAGTGATAACACATGTAGATACTGCAGAGAGAAGGTGGAAACTCAGATACATCTCCTTCAAGGACTGCGAAGCTCTCATTCAGAGAAGACTTAGGAGCCTGGATAGTTACCAGGAAGATGAGGAGAATATATCCTCTGTAGAGCGCTCCAGAATATTGAGACAATAGACCGTGGAGGTCGCAGTGCAATGTTATTTTTAGTTGATTTTTAATTTTATCTATCTATATATAAAGCATTGTTTTAAAACTTTGTATTTGAAGAGAAAATCCACTCTTTACCGGATTGGCAAATTTATTATTAATGTCAGGAATTTCTTTCTATAGAAATAAGTCAATTTATGTAATCCTATTATATAATATAGACTTCGTGGAATGTTTCAATATTTCAACAATTATCAGATCTCTTCTAAAACTTAGTCCATTGACTGGAAAATAATTCAATACAAGTTCGTCTTAATAAAATAATAACAGTGCCCTATAGTTTTTAGGTTAATATTCTTGAGATAACGGAAGTTAACAGACACTACTCACATCAGATCATTAATCAATAATAACCATTCAAAGTTTCTAATCAGTTCTTCTTCCTCAAGTTCTTCCGTCATCACTAGCTAGATGTGCACTAGCAGTAGCTGTGAAATCTTATTCAGATTTCTGTATGTTATAGATAGTCCAAGTGTTGCTTAAGGATGGTGATTTACATTAAAGTATAATGCTTGGTTGCAGTTTTTTCATAACAAAAAATAAGAAATTAAGTTCTGCTTTTATATAGGGATTTGCAAATTTCTTTTCGCGCCATATCAGCTTCGAACAAGACTTCCTGCCCTTCTGCGACGGTGCAGATTGATGCGGTAGCTATTATTTCTCGACAACCGGGGATAACGACGGTTTCCTGGAGTGTGGCGCTGAGCTTGGGCTCGGGCCGGGGGGAGTAACTTTGCCCGCACCCCATCATCGCCTTCCAGTGTTCACTGGCCTAACTATAACCGAATCTGATTCCGCTCCAGGAAATCGATTCCCAAAATTACATCATGCATGATGACCAACGATACATCTTTATTCATATTGCTTTTCCCCTAGCCTTATTTGGGGATGTCAGCCGCTCCCTTGACTGTAATGTGGCCCCCATTGGCGCTGCGCAAACTCTGCCGACAACCCTAGGAATGCTCGGACTCTAATCGCAAATTCCGAGCTAACCATCGTGACGCTTGCTCTGAATCGACTAAAGCGGGGTTACCACTCCGTTTACCTGCATCATTTGGTAGTTTTTCCCTCGCTGGGGCCGTCCCTCTTCGATTTCTAGAGTAAGGACCATACTTATGCTTTGCCGGCTGCCAGCAACCGGTCCCTTAGGCTGGCCGACCGTAGTTTCCCGGTTCTCGAACAACGAGCCCTTACGTTGTCCAGTCTCCCGCAGTTCCAGCACGTCAGCCCCCGGCGCGCCCTTTGGCTATCCATAGATTTAAGTTGTTTAGTTAGATCCACCAGCGCCTCAGACAGTCCTGCTTCCAGAACCGTTCCTCCCACTATTCCCGCACAGTAATTGCCTGCACTCCAGCTGTTATTTGTCTGCCCCCAGCAGATGGGCCCGTTTCTGCGCGTCCACAGACCGCGGCCGTTTTCCCGTGCCGGTTGCAGAGGCCTCCACGTGTAATGCGGTATTGAGGGCATCCGTCAGGGCCGTGGGTTCGTTATAGCCGTCTGAAAACGAACAACGTTGTCCCTAATGCCCTCCAGTAACCGCTCTCGAAGGACCCCCTGCCTCCGGAACTCCTCAGGGTAAGCTTCTCTATACAATACCTCCAGGTTTGTGGCGAACTGCGCCAGAGATTCGTGTCGGTCCTGCCTTCTGTGTTTAAATAAATCTCTCTTTAGCCAATATCGCTCCGGCGGGTCGAGTCTGGGCCCAATGCGAGATACTCGCCTCTTGCTTCTCACTGGAGATGTTACACACCATTAGGCTCTCCCCTGTCAAACAGGGCTAAATACTGAGCCTTAGTTACATTGTCCCAATTATTAATACTGCTTACCCGGCCAAATACCGCACATAGTCCCGCCTCGACCCCTCCATAAACTCCTTGGGTCGTAAGAGCAGCTAGATAGGCCGGGCATTCTCTTCCACCACATCATCAGCCATCTGGCCTTTAGATGCGAGGCATGTTTCGTATAATCCCACCGCTGCCACCACTGTAATAATTCTACACTTCACACTATGTGGGAATAAAAAAGATTTCTTCCTCATCACCAAAACTGGCTTTATTTCCGTATTTTCCCACAGAAAGCGACAACGAAATTATCTATATTTCGTAAAAAGTTACTTAAATTGTATTGTTACACTAAAATTAACAATAAGTATTCCGAAATTGTAATTTCTTTTATAATAATAAGTAACAGGAAAAGATTGTTGAGTAAATTATTAAAAGTTAGTTATAATGGAAATGGAAAGAAGTCGCTCGCGCGTATATATATATATATATATATATGCGCGCGAGCAACTTCTTTAATGCTACTGTCTTGTATAACTGTAATATACCGGTGCGCGTATGTGTGCGAGCGTGGGATATAATAAGTCTCACGACTGCACAGACAAGTGGCAGTGAGTTCGCTAGAGGCCTCGGAAAGGGTCGCCTCCTTTTTACGGCTTGCCGGATCAGAAATGAAGTTCCTGTATACCCTAGTGAGAAAAACGGGTGCAGCGAACCTTCAGGAAGAGTGAGGAGAGCCTGCGGAGGAAAAATTAGGAAAACCCACCATGCAAGCGACCTGCAAGTGATCTGGAAAGACGCATCAAGTCAGGTACTCCATTCGAAAGGGAAGAAAAGTCACCAAGCCGACAACGGAGCCGAATGGAAAAGCTAGTGTGAGTAGCGAACTGTATTAAAAAAAGTATATATATAGGTGAAATAAAGAATAAAAGGTCTTGAAAATGAATATTGTAAAAGAGAAAGGGGAGACCTGATATTTGATTTCACTTATTTATCTTATTCTTTTTGGTTTGTTGTAATTAGGTTTCACTGGGATTTCTGGGGTTATTATTCACAATAATTTAGCAATTGTTACAAAGCAATAGAAGTAAGTGTAGAGATAGCTAGCCGGCTATACAGGAAAATTAAGTATACTCAGTATATTGATAATTTAAAATTATTTAAAAGGCCATTGTGTAATTCGTAGTTTGTTTTTTTTTAATTTAATTCTTTTTACAGTATATTGCAGGAGAGAGAACAGTTGTAATTTAATTTTGTTCAATATAGGCCAGTATTAAATAGGAATTGTTGTTTCATTTGTAGACACTTTTCTTTCTTGACCCGTTGCAGCTCCCCAGCGACCGGAAGAAGGAAAAGACTAAGTGAAGCAGAGGGAGAGAGAGGCCTGTACACCTGTAATGCGGGAAGGTTTGCCCGGATTGTAAGTGATTGTATGTGGACACCAGACCGGTGAATGGCTTTTTATTTCGTAGTAGTAGATTGCCATTAAGTATGGCGGAAGATTAAAACTACTTCTCTGCTCCGTTTCCTAGTTCCCCCCTTCCTAACCTCATTTTCCCAGCGAGCGTTTTCTGTTGTCGTTCGCACATACCCCTACCCCTAACAGCGTGGCGCGTCCTTTTATCCTCCCTCTTTCCCCCCGTCTCCATTGAGTCAGCAGGCCTCTTCGGAGGTTTTCTTACAATGTAACCCTATTGCCCTCCCCCGCCTCCCAAACCCCAAACAATAGGGAAAAGCCAAGTATTCTACCACATTTTTTTATTGCTTCCATAGTTACCCTGTTATCCACACTACAGTATTTATTAGAGATATCTCGCGGTAATAATCTCTATCTTTTCTGTTGCCTTTCTCAAATAACAAATGGAGTTTTGATTTTGACCAGGAGGGAGTAGTCTTCTCGGGATCCGTTATTACGATAAATTAAAATTTAGGAGATAATGTTCCCATTTAGGCGTGAGGTTTTTAAATGTCTCATAGATAATATGGTCCGGTCCTGGGGATTAATTGTTTTTGGAGAGTTGTATTGTATACACTGTTGTAGTTCTTCTAGGGAAATATCACTCTCAAGGAGCGGATGAATAGCCGAAAAAAATATAATACCTTGGATACATTTATGACCATAGTGGGTTTTATAGAATCTAATCCATTCTACCATTATTGCTTTTACATGGTTTTTAGTGATTTTATTGTTTCCAAAACTGTTTGCTGTTACTGACGTCCTGTAAATTTTTTAATATGAGGAGTCGAAATTCTATTTTCCTATGGCGTACTAGCTGTCTGTAAGAATTCCAGGCTTCAATGTATTCGTTGAACAATTCACATCTGGATTCGAATTTTTATCATTGCCTTATATTTAGCTCTCTTGGAGTTTTTGCAATCTAGATCAAACCATGGTTATTTGGATCGAAATTATGGATTATTTGTTATTTTCCTAGTGTCATTTGTCCAGTTTTAGTCATACTTTCATACATACTCTGAATATAATTGGCATTAAGGGTTAATATGACCATTATATAGAACAAAATTATTTTTTCTGAGCTGCTGTTTCAAAAGTTTACTTTCTGTTGAAGCTTATCGGGTTTTTTTTCGAGGGCTGCGCAAGTTTGTTTTATGGAATTCAATTCTTTAATAACCCTCGCATTTATTGCATTGTTCTTTTACAGGATTTCGTTCATATCCTTAATAGCATTCATTATATCTTCATTGGTAATTGCCATATTCTTTATTGCTAAATATTTCTTTTTTTTTTCAACAAACAAACATAATATACCCTCCTACAACACGTAGAGTACCGAGTGGAAGTGATATGTTTGTCTACAGGCAAGCTTAGAGTAATTAGTGGAGAGGAAGCTGGGCATGCGCTCTAGGTTTAATGTTAGTAGATATCTTATCGGTGTGTAATATTGTAGGTCGCCTCCACGTGGTGCATCCTGGATAACGCTAAATGGTCTACATGGCCAGATGGGACTCATAGCTAAAGTGAAGGCAACCTGTCTAGGGGATGGTGACCCCGAAATCAAACATCCTGGTCCTCCAGGTGGGGGGTGGGGGGTTGATGCGTCTGGTCTTCATAAAAAACTAACAAATGCTAAAAGACCAAGGAAGAAAAGAACCGGACGGAATACAGGTTTTAGCACGGCAAACGGACAAGGAAATCATTCTTTGGATGCTGGAATGTTCAGGGTATATCTAACAAAATTGATATTGTTATGAAAGAGTTAAGCACACATAAAGTGGGCACTGCTGTCCTGCCAGAGAATTAATTAATGAGAATAAGAGCCTGAAAGAAGATGTTAAAAGTCTGAAAGAGAGAGAGAGAAATTTGAGTTTAACAGTGGAGAGATTGGAGAATAAACTTAAGGCAAAGAACTTAATCTTTAGAGGGCTGATTACTGATAAGGAATTGAATGAGAAGAATGCTGTTAAGGAATTCTGTGAGAAAGTTCTCGGTCAGGCGGATGTTCAAGTTGTTCATGCGTCCTTTATCGGTAAAGCTGACGGTAGGAGCGTCAGGAGGCCTATTGTCGCAGAATTTCAATCGGAGGCGGTTGTTGCATCTATATTGAGTAATTGCAATAAACTAAGAGGTACTGGCCTATTTGTTCATCGAGATTTGGTTTATACTTCTAGATTAAAGAAATCCAAGTTATTGGAGATAAGGTAGAAAATTTTGTCAGTCGAAAAAAACGAACGTATTAAGATGAGAGAGGACTGCTTCTTCTTTCACAATAAGAAGTTCGTCTGGGACCTCGATGTTGGCTTGCAGTGTGAGTCGGAAGAAGAGTTGAATGTTGTTAAAACCCTGTTGGAGAGAGCTTCTACCCCTATTGCCACTCGTAATGTACACAATGAAGCGACTGTTGTGCGTAAAAAATGAGGGCACGCCGTCTGTCGAGGTATTGTAGGGAATAGATTTATAAGTAATATTAAAATAATCAGTTATAATGTAGCTGGTTTAAGGAACAAATTTCATTTAATTAACTTTTTTAGTTTTATTAAAAGTCATGATATTTTTTTGTTATATGAGACATTTGTGGAAGAAGGAAAAACAGACGGATTTAATAATATGTTTAATGGATTTGAGTTATTCTGGATTTATGCAAAACGTGAAAGCATTTATGGCATGGCAAGTGGTGGTTGCCTTTTGGTTTTAGGAGTAGTTTTAAATCTTATTTTAATATGAGTTTTACTACTAGAGATAATCTAGCGTTCATTGAATGTATACTAGCTAATAAAAAGATAATAATTGTACCAGCATATTTAAACTGTAACAAATGGAATGTGGATTTTAATAATTTGGATAATTTTTTTCTTAGGAATTACAGTAATAATATTTTGTTGATCGGTGATATGAATGTTAGAATAGGGAACCAACAAGTTTTGTCTCAGGAATTATTAGTTGAAAATTGTAGTTTCTCATCGATTAGAAAAGCTAAAGACGCAGTTTCGGATTATAGGGGTGCCAAATACTTAGAGTTTGTTGACAATAATGATTTAATTATTTTGAACGGGCGGAGTCCAGGTGATGTTAATGGCGAATTTACTTTCTTAGGAGGGTCTGGTAGTTCTACAATTGATCTATGCTGTATTTCTTCCAGCTGCTTGTCGATGGTGTGTGATTTTGAAGTTGGGATGGAACTGTTTTCTGATTACCTCCCAATTGTAATAACACTTTTTCACGAACAGATGCACAGTATGGGCGAAGAGGTGGCTTTACTTCCGAAATTGAGTTGGTCTAAGGATGATGAAGTGCATTATTCTGATAGGATGAACACGATTTTATTGGCTGATCAGAGAAAGCTCAATTGCAATGAACCTGATGAGGTTGTAGATGTATTTATTGATTGGATTAAGAAAGCGGCTCATAATGGTAAAAACATGAATCTAAAGGGAATTAGTAATTTCAGAGTTGGAAAAAATATTTGGTTTGATTTCGATTGTTTTCGTTGGAGAAAGCGGTCGTTTGCCCTTTTAAATTTATTTAAGAAATCACAGTCTTCTTTAGTAAAATATTTATATTTAAACAGTAATAAAAGTCATAAAGAAATGTGTAAAAATAAAAAGAAATCTTTCCAAAGTTCTATAATTAATAAATTGAATAAAGTGAAGTGTTCCTCTGATTTCTGGTCTATAATAAATAATTTACAGGGTTACAAATTTATATCAAATGGGCAAATCAGCATTCTTCATTTTGCAGATTATTTTAAAACTTTACTTACAGCTCAGCCTCCGCTTAATTCTGTTTCTTATGCCCTACCGTACACAATTGATCCCAGACTTGATAGCTTTTCTCTAACGGAACTTCTTTCTGTCCTGGGGAAGTCTAAATTAAATAAGGCTCCTGGTTTAGATCGTGTGCCTTATGAATTCTTTAAAAAGGCCCCTGAATGTTTTCTCAAGAAAATTCTTGAATTATTTAACCATATCTACTTAACAAATAAAGTTCCTCTCACATTTTTAAGGTCACTGATTTTTCCATTATTCAAAAAGGGCGATATTAATATAATTAATAATTACAGAGGTATTTCTTTTAACACGGTGCTGTCAAAATTATTCACTGGTATGTTATCTAACAGGTTAAACAATTGGGTTGATATTAATGACGTGTTAAGTGATTATCAAGGTGGTTTCAGAAGAGGTTTTTCTACATCGGATAATTTATATATATTCTTACTAGTATGGTGAAATTGAAATGTAGAGCCAATAATCAAAGAGTTTACGCTTTTTTTGTTGACTTTTCAGCCGCCTTCGATTCGATAGACAGAAATGCCCTCTTTTTTAAGTTGAGTAATTTAGGTGTATCTTATAAGTTCATTACAATGGTAGAAAGTCTCTATAATAATACACAATCAGCGGTTTGGAATGGTAAAGAGTTATCTGGTTGGTTTACAACTTCAACTGGAGTCAAACAAGGTTGTGCACTAAGTCCGACGCTTTTCTCGCTTTTCATTGATGATTTACCAGCCAACTTGGGAGGTGGTGTTAAAATTAACAACCGAATAATTAAAGTCTTGATGTATGCGGACGATGTGGTAATATTGGCCGAGTCTCCTATCGCTCCGCAGAAAATGATAGATGATTTAGAGGTTTATTGTGATCGATGGAGTCTGAATGTGAATACAGACAAATCAAACATTATGATATTTCAAAATCACAAATCAAAATTAAGGTCCAATGAAAAGTGGAGGTTTAAGAAAAAGAACTTAGAAATTGTTAAAACCTATAAATCCCTCGGTGTAATTTTGAACCCCCAGGTAACTTTCAAAGAACATTTTGAAGAAAAAGTAAAGTTAGCTAAGTTAGGGTTTAATCGTACGTTGGGGAGTTTATTCCATAATAAAAATGTTATTTTTGACGTAAAGTGGAGGGTATTTGAAGCAGTTGCACGGTCTATTGTTTGTTATGCGGCCCAGGTATGGGGATACAAAGAATATGATGTACTAGAGAAATTCCAACGTTTCGCAATTAAAAGAATACTTTCCCTCCCAAATAATACCCCAAACTACGCCTTATATTTGGAGACTAAACTTGAAGTTTTGTATTTGTATACTTTTAAATTACATTCTTCATTTGTGGTCAAAACACTCAGCAATATTAATAAACTGGCCTATCTAGTTACATTAGAGTGTATTAGGTCGAGAATTGGGTGGATCCAAACATGGATAGATAAAGCCCATGATTTGTCAATTCAACTATGTGTAGATAATTTCAATGTAGATTCTGCTAAACATTTTGTAGCTTTGCTGACAGAAAAAATGAGAGTGAATCAGAGAGATACTTTTCTAGCTAATATGTCGGCCTCGAGGTTTCATCTCGTCTACAAGCGGCTTGATCATAGTCTGGAATATATTCGCCAATTTAGTATTCACAAAGTTGGTCTGTTTTTCAGATTGAAATCTGAGATGATGGACTTCAATTATCAACCATGGAGACGAAACTTTAATTATAATTACTCCCTCTGTAATTTAAATACTAATGAAAGTGTGGCTCACTTTCTGGGTGAATGCCCGATTTTGTCGCCTTACCGTTTAGAGTGTTTTGGATCCAGAAATCTAACTCTGGATAATTGTATAGCCATTCTTAATGGTGAAAATTGGAACCTTTTGTATAAATATTGTTACAAAGCGATGTCTTATAGGAAGTTTTTAGTGAGTGAATTTAATTACAACTAGATGGATAAGAACAAATTTTTTACTTTGTTAGTTTGTTTAATAGCTTCATTTAAAATGATTGTATTTTTAGTTCAAAAATGAAATGTTATTTTCTTTTTTAAACACAGTTTTTTATTATTTTTTTATTTATTTTTGGATACATTAGTTATTATTCAACTCGACAGACGGACTATTTGTCCATTGTAATGTAAAGATTAATCATTTTTGTATTTCTTTTGATAAAAAATAAAACATTATTATCTAAATCTATCTATACTTTTTTCTCTTTTTTTTCCCTCTTGGTTGAAGTGATAATTTGCTTGGTAAAACACGCAAATAGTTAGATAATGCCACTTAGTGGCATTTTTTCTGCTGATACTATGGCAGACAACTCTAATAATGTGTCTGAATCCCGGAATTCAGAAAGTAAAAAGCGTAAAAAAGAGGATAAGTCTATTGAGATAACAGTGAGTACCCATAATGAGTATGAACCCTTATCAGAAGCTGAAAGTATGGACGAAGATGATTCTTCTCCAGTAAATAAACAACAGATATCATCTGTAAAAAAGTCAGTTAAGATACCTCCAATTGTTGTATACAGCTATCTTAGAAATCATACAGAATCTCTGAAAGCTCTACGATCGGCATGCAAGCAAGTCTTTGACGTTAAATATAGAGGAAACAGGTTGATATTTCTGGCTAAGTGTAAAGAAGATTACACCAAAATTATTAATGAAGTAACGACAGCTAAACTTGAGTATCATACATATACACCTGCTGATGAAATTAACCACACTTTAATCCTAAGAAATATACCGCCTAACGTTACTTGTGACGAAATTAAAATTGATTTATCTGAAAAAAATCTATCTCCCATTAAGATTACTCAAATGTCAAGAAAAGATATTACCGGCCAGACGGTTATATTTATTGTGACGTTCAATAAGTCAGTTAATATAAAAGATGTCATAGCTAATAACAAAGTATGCAGCTGTATTGTGAACTGGGAACGTTATAAAACTGTGTTTTAAGTGCCAATCCTTCAAGCACATAGCGAAAAATTGTTATCGTAAACCAAAGTGAAAGAAATGTGCTGGCCCACATCTTATTGAAGACTGCGACTCGCCACCTGATAGTTCACCGATCTGTGCAAATTGTGGTGGTAATCACCATGCGAATCACCAGAGCTGTCATATTCTTCAAAAACATATTAAAAATCGCTCAACATTGGCTAAAGAAACTAAGTCGCTTACGAATGTTTCATTTCAATTGAATTCCTCGCATTTTCCTTCATTACCTAAAAGTAGCTACTCCAATATAGCCGCATCTGCATCAGCTAACTCTAACTGGGGTTCCTCTACTCCCAGATTGAATAACTTCTCTTCTAAAACAGTTTCATCATCTTCAAATAAAAACCCCACTTCTGCATGGAGCGTACCTTCTGACAACTCATCTGCTGATTTCTCGTTATTTAGCTTCTTGCATGATATTAAATCAATATTCTCTTCTCTTAATTTAATAAATGTCTTTTCTCAATTAAAGCATTGTTTAGAAAGATTAAAGCAAGCCCCTGATTCACTCAGTAAAGTAGGTATTATTGCAGATTTTCTCTTTAGCTTAATATGAATGTAAAAACTAAAATATTATGCTGGAACTCCAGATCTATTGTTAATAAGTCTCTTGAATTATCCCATTATGCTCAGAAATTTAATATTGACATAATAGCTCTCTGTGAGACATTACTAAAAAAAAAGCACACATTAAAGAGTAATGGTTATAATATTTACAGAAATGACAATGGCAGGGGTGTTGCTTTATTAATTAAAAACAATATAAAACATTACTTTGTACAGCTACCAGCACTTAAAACTCTAATAGCAGTAGCATGTGTAATTGAATTAAACAATACAGAAATTTTACTAATTTCCAGTTACCTATCGCCTTCTGTAAAACTAGATTGTCATGATTTGCGCACTCTGTTTAATTTGCATAAGCATGTTATTGTAGTAGGAGATCTCAATTGCAAACATGTTGCATGGAATTGCTTTTCAAATAATAGAAATGGCAAGTTTCTGCTTGATTATAAAATTAGAAATAATGTAGTGATTGCTGCGCCTGATAAACCAACTTATATTCCCGATCGTTCTAGCGCTCATCCCAGTGTGCTTGATATTGGCCTAATAAAAAATATTAACTCTGTTATTACGTCTGATTGCCACTGTGCCCTCTCGTCAGATCACAACCCTGTTATTTTAAGCATTGGTGGTAAAGTTAACACCCTACCTACTAGGTATGTGTACAACTATAAAGCTGCCGACTGGAAAAAATTCAGATCACTAATGAACAATAAATTAAGTATAAATCCTCAGGCAGTGCATTATAATGATATCGACATGTTGGTAGAGAACTTGCAAAATGTCCTAATAAAAGCCGCAAATGAATCTATTCCTGAAATAACTATAGGTAAAAATTCTCAGCAATTGCCGGGAATTATTTCAGGTTTAATAAAAATTAAAAATATAATTAAGAAAGCATTCTCTAAACACCGACACCGTTGGTTGAAGAGAACTGTAAATAAGCTAATTGTACTTATCTCTAAACTATTGCAGCTCCACAGAAACCTATCCTAGAGTAACACCCTCTCTCAGTTATCTCCTCGTGATAACAAATTATACAAAATAGTCAAAGGTGTGCAAAATAAAAGTCTACATATCCCACCACTTTCCTTAAACATTAATGCCCACACTAACAGGCAAACAGTAGCGCTTAGTAGCTATGCATACACAGCTAAACACAGAGCCACAATCTTAGCAGACTTTTTTGTAAGTGTCCACCGTATGAACACTGACATCGGTGTGCCTTTTTTTACACGCCATGTACTCTCTAATACCAAAAAAATTTTTGGCCCTATAGACAAACATACCAATTGCAAGTTAACCTGCCCCAAAGAATTGAAAGCAGTTATTTCTAAATTAAGAAAGATTATATCAGCAATAGGCTAATTAAAAATATTTCAAAAAAAAGCTTAATACACCTCACTAAAATTATTAATTACATTTTAATGTTCGGATATTTTCCTAATCTGTGGAAAACTGCTAAAGTAATAGTAATTCCTAAACCAAGTAAAGACTTGTCCTTACCCAGCAGTTATCGCCCCATTTCGCTACTGCCATGCCTAAGTAAAATTACCGAACGTGTTATTCTAAAGAGACTCAGTTCATTTATTGAGGACAATAATCTAATTTCCTGTGAACAGTTCGGATTCAGAGCTCATCACTCCACCTCTGCACAACTTGCCAGAGTTACAGACCTTATTGAGCATAATTTCCTAATTTAAATAAGCACACAGGTATGGCGTTAATCGATGTAGGGAAGGCGTTTGACTGTGTATGGCATCTAATTCATAAGATGATCAACTATAAGATTCCCAGATACCTTGTGTATGTATTGAAAAGTTATTTGGAGAATAGAAAATTCAGTGTAACAGTTGGTAGTTGTTCCTCAGATTTCAGACATATTTCAGCTGGGCTCTGTTCTGGGGGCAACAATTTTTAATTTATATATTGACAACCTCACTAAACTAAAGGTCAAAGCCAGTTGTGCTCTCTATGCCGATGACACAGCTTTCTTTATATCGTCCTTCAGAGTTGATACTATCACCAACCATCTCACAATAGCTTTAGAAAAAGTTTTAAATATTTAAAAAAATGGAGGATAAGACCCAATGAAGCCAAAACTGAAGCTATTCTGTTTACACGTAGAAAGCCTGTAATCAATAAATTTGTCAATATTAACGGCAACTCACTTCCCTGGAAGAAGGAAGTGAAGTATCTTGGTCTGGTTGTTGACTCTAGACTAACCTTCATTAGACACATAAATACAGTCAGCGATAGGTCATTGGGTCTTATCTGTAATTTATTTTCTCTACTCAACAGGAACTCGCAACTGAATACTAAAAAATACTATAACGCTACTGAATAATAATATACTAAAAAATTATTATATTATTTATACAATCGCCCTGTGTTACTATAATAAGCTGCTCCGATCTGGTCTAACACCTGTGCTACTAATTACAATAAACTGCAAAGAGTGCAAAATAAGTGTCTAAGGCTGATTGGCACTTTTCCTAGGTGGACCGCGATTGCATGCTGTGTTGGACGTTGCCAGTATGTCCACCGCTGTTTATAAATTAACTGAAAAATTTATAAAATCATGTAAACTCAGCGTACACAGTCACATTAATACCATTGTTGACTATAATATAGAGACAATGAATTATAAAGATACAAACATAAGCGTTTGAAGCATGTTTTGTATTGAGTCAACTTCATGTTAAGGTTATTTTTTATTTTTTTCCTTAATTTGTAAAAGTTGATTTATTTTAATTTTAGTTTCATTTGTAGAGTGTTGTGTATATAGGCAGACGGCCTGAAACACTTGCTGTAAAATGTACCTGTATATATGTAAATAAAATCTTTTCAATTTCAATTTCAATTTGAATTTCATAATTTCACTGAATGAAGAATAAACTTTATGGTTGGAAATATATATTGTGATTTAGTATTTTTTAAGCTTAATTAATGTAAGAAATAAAAGCCATATTATTAAGACGTATTACTTTTTTTATTTATTTTAAGATCAGATGTTCACACAATCTCATTAATACATTTTTGTTTGTGGTTTACAGGTGGTTAAAGAGTGCTTAACTGAAGATCCGGTCGCAAGATAAAGCGGGACGGAAGATAGAAACAAAATAAAACTATTAAACAATGAAGACGACATTATTAATGATGATAGAAATATTTAGACGAAAGAGAAAAGCAATATTTTGCTAAAACTGAATGTTTATAAATATTGTAATTGTAAATATTGGCAATGGTGGATAACGGAAGTAGCGGTGGAGGTGGTATTATGATTATTATTTACGATTGGCGAAGAAAAATAAAAAATGTTAACTAATAAACACAACCATAACAACACGAAACACATTAAATGGTGGAGCTATTCTTGAAATGTGGACAGATTTTATTATAATTATAATTGTATATATATGTGGTATATGTATAAGAACAACACCATTTGGACATAAATATAGTACACGTGTGGTACGTACAAAATACGGACCATTAAGAGGGTTGGTGCTTCAGCACCCGCCAGTCGAGGTGTTCCTCGGCGTACCGTATGCAACACCACCGCTTGGCTCGTTACGTTATATGCCGCCGGTGACACCAAGCATGTGGAGAAGTCCACGTTTAGCTGACACATTTTCCCCAGTCTGTCCACAAAAACCTCCACATGTGGCCAACAGAACGGAAGCATTATTGGAATTGCCAAGGGGTAGGGTAGCGTTTTTAGAAAGGATATTACCGTTGTTGGTGAATCAGAGTGAAGACTGCCTCTACTTGAACATCTATGTGCCTAGAGCTGGTGAGTAAAAGCCTAGAGATGTTTTCTTAAATTTATATAATTAATTTTGTTTATTAAATTTTATTTGAAACAAATAAATTACAGCAAAAAAAAAGCTCTCTTTCTATGGAACTTGATAGACATTAACTTGAAAAATGGGTAGAGATTATCTCAAATTATATACCAATAAATAGGTTCAGGACAAGTGGTAATAGATGGTTCTCAATTAAATTTTTGTTTAAGATCACACTGATTTTCTTTTTAGAAAGACTCCAGTGGAAGATAGGCTATACAAGAGAGAAGCCTCTTGAAAAAAGAGCCCATGGTAAAAATGTTTGAGTGCACAAAAATGTCAGCAGCTAGTACAATTTTTTCCAAATTCTCCATCTTTATCGTGATTATAATCAGATTTAAAGTTATTTAGAGATAACAACTGGCATCAAAGATTTTACAAGTAATACTTCTCAAGTCTGTTACATAAAAGGTACTGAGAAGACGATGCTCGATGCTTCCCCCGATTGAACTAAATCAATTTCCTTCTGATGCTACTACTCTTTTGCTCTCTTTGATTCCAGAAATAATGTTTTTCGACAAATCATGAACCCATCTGATTAGAGATTCTTAACCTATCGTACCTCCAGATTACTTTCTATATAATGTAATAAGTTGAGCACTTTCTCTTAACTTATGGACTGGCTTCAGCTCTATGAAGGCAGAACATTTCCTAACAACAATTCTTTAATTCTTTATCTCCATTAATCTACATGTGTGGCTGTGTGAACTCTGGACTCCAAAACGTTTCCACCGCATTATATTAAAAAAAAAAAAATTGATTATATGATCTTTGGTAACAAGGCATGCTCTTGTAAGAGATTGGGAGAAGGCGGAACTATTCCCGTAGAAAAACGAGCCAACTCCCTCCCACATAACAGATTACTTGGACTCCACCATTGTCCCTGCTAACCTCGAGCACTACGAAACCTTTCCTCAGCTCGTGAGTGCAGTGCAAGCTCTGCCGGGCTGGCACACGGTCCCGTCGTACTATTATGCAGAGAGAACAAGTGGTAACAAGGCATTCATCCCGTGTGTAACCCCTTTCTTCTTGGTACTGGGGGGTAGTTTAAGGACCGTGCCTACCATCTTGGGGTTTACCAGTCTCCCCGTTCCAGGGTCGTTTAACAAGAGAAGGATCTCACCACCATGGAGAGACTTTAGTACAACACCTCTCCATGGCAAAAGTGCCGAACCCAGGCACTCTTCCGCTTGACCCATCTAAGGGCAGGTTGAGATACGCTCAACCAGTGCGCAAAGTGATCCCACAAAGAGGTCACACTCTACTCCCAGAAGCTAGAGAAGGCATCCCCTAGCAGGCTCTGGTAAAACGCGCACACCCAGCAAATGCGCTTCCAGCTACGTGCTAGCACCGGGGTTTAATTTATATCGCGAGTCTTCTGCCGCTCAACTCATGACCTCGTTCATTGGAGAGTTGCTTAAAATACGGCCACTACGAATCCAACCTCAATTGCAAGCAATTGGCTTGGAAAGTGGTGCTTGCACCCGTAGTTCAGTATTTCAACTCTAACGAGCTAGCGTGACTGATCGCACGTACGATGGATCTACAAATTCTATTTACTGATTCCTGTCCATTGCCTCAAGTACAGGGGTTCAGTAACCCAGGATACTTACAGGCAACCCTGCAAGGGGAAAGGATCAGGATAGGATTGGTCAGGGTGAGGGTTACCCCAACCTGGAGAGCCAGAGGCTGATTGCACCCCGAAGGGTGGGCGACGGTGACGCCACATATCCACGCCGTATGGTAACATGGTAGTGGGTGAAGAGTCTTAGACCTCATCATCCATGGAAAATTAAGCCCTCCCCTTCAGTAGGAAAACTTCATGAACCACAGTAGTCGCCATCGAACATTACTAGTCCTATCCGTTATGAAATATGATATTTCATAAACTAAATTCCCGTTCAATTAAGCATCTCTTGTTTACCAGCGATAGATCGTTTCCGTTATAGTTTTTTGTTAACTTTTTCTTGGAAAATAATTTTCAAATTCAAATTAAGTTTAGAAAATAATCAGAAAACTTTCAGTAATATTAGAAATATAGAAATTAGATCATTTTTGAAGAAAATAGAATTGTTATTTCTAATCAGAAAATCCAATTGGTTGTACAACCGACCGGAAGAGAGATTGATATACAGATAGATTGGTGGAAAGAAAGAAAGGGAGGGGGGGAAAGCGAGAGATTAGTATATGTGGGGTATCCATGAGAAAGAGAAATTGAGCAAGAGAGAGAGAGTGAGAATGTGTGAGAGAATAAGTGATGGAGAAGAGAGTGTAGAAGAGTGGAACAGTTGAAGTAGTAATTTTCTAATAGCAGCCACAGAGGGCACTCCAGCTAGGATTTACTCTACGTGACGTCAATTCTTTTCCAACCACCAGATCTCTTTGTATGGAGGATTTTCATTTTTTTTTTTCTTTTCTTTTTTTTTTGCAAATTAAACAGAGCTCTTTTACGTTTAATATGTTTTATTCATTTAAGAAAAATTAAACATAAAAAAATGTAAATGAATACAACAAAACAAATAAAATTGGGTCAACATTATAGCAGAAACACAATGTTAGAAGCATGGAAAAAAACTAGGTGATGAAGATAGTTGTTTACCACAAGAATTACACTCCTGGTAGGGGCATGAGTTCTGACAAGCTATTATGCTTAGTATTTATTTAAAAAAATGGTGAATAAAGTTAACAAATAAATAAAATAATTGAATATATTTTTTGCGGTCTACATTAACAGAGCATGACATTAGAATAATAAAAATGAAATAAATATTACAAAAAAAAGAAAAAAATCATTTTTTTATGTCACCAGATTTTGAATTATAAATGACTTGCCCCACTACTCTCTTATTAATTGAAAATGTTCTCTCTTTCTGAGGCTTAAACAGATTCAGGTTGGTTAAAGCTTATTATTTATTTATTCAAAACCATTTTTTGTGATTTTTGTAAAAGTCGTTTATGGTTTTTTAGCTCAAAGATTAAAGTAGGTATTATAAAAAATAATAAAGAACAATTTTTAATTCTTTAAAATATATGGGTAATAAAAATATATAAATATATAAAGAATTATAAGGAACTGAGGTAAACTAATGAGGCAATTTAATTAAAATTTTTGTTGTATTTATTAAAACTGTATTAAATTTTATAAATATAACAAGCAATATATGCAATGTAAAGAAATATTCATTCCTTTTATTCCGTGTATAAAACCTTCCAACCCTAGCCATAGAAATGATCAAAGAAGGTTATTGTAGAAGTATCATATAAATATTTACAAATAATTATAATTCTATTTATTAACAGAAAATTAATTAAAAATTTAATTTTCATAATTAACATAAGTATACAAAATACCGCTCTGTTATAAAATATTTAAAATTAGTTGCGTGTATTTGTGAGGATTAAAAATACTATAATGGAGTTGTTGAGGAGAGATATTAGGTCTGATTAATTAAACGAGATATGAAGACACTGTTATAATGTAGCTATAAGTTTACACTAACTGCACTGGACTTGTAATGATTTTATAGAATAAAAATTGGGAGTAGAGATATGATACAATGCGATGTATGGTTGAATCTGATAGATAGATATCGTTAGGTAGATTCTCACTGGTTTATATACAGGTTCTCCCACTCTAGCCTGCTTAAGTTAGAGAGTACCAGAGATGGCCTGTTTTCTCTCTCTTGCCAGGCCTGTTTTCTCCTTCTTGCCATTACATCATCCCCTCTCCTGAAGAAATGACTTACCTTTATCTTCGAAAATGTTGAAGCTGAAGCGGGATTCTCAAACGCTGCCACCAATATAATGGAGTTGTTGAGGAGAGAAATTAGGTTTGATTAATTAAACGAGATATGAAGACATTGTTATAATGTAGCTATAAGTTTACACTAACTGCACTGGACTTGTAATGATTTTATAGAATAAAAATTGGGAGTAGAGATATGACACGATGCGATGTATGGTTGAATCTGATAGATAGATATCGTTAGGTAGATTCTCACTGGTTTATATACAGGTTCTCCCACTCTAGCCTGCTTAAGTCAGAGAGTACCAGAGAGGGTCTGTTTTCTCTCTCTTGCCATTACAATACCACATTAAAATATTTCCGTAAAAAAAAAGAGAAAACGAAAAAAAAAACTAAATAATTCCAATAAAAAAAAAGTCACAAAAACATTATGTTATTTAGAATATTAACAGACATATTTTAGAAATTATTAACAGATCCTCTATTTAAAAAAATTACAATGATGTCATTCGGGAAATCATTAATTATTGATTGTTATAATATTCCGAGGGAAACTGGAATAGATTTAGCAACAAAAAATTATTATCTTGTAATTAAATTCAGATTGAATGGGAAAGCCTCTACTTCAGAATATATCGAATAGTAAAATATATATACAGTAAAATGTGCGGGCACCGCAAAAATAAACCAACAAAATAATGAATTTTATTACTCTAATATCACTATTTTTGTTTTATATTTTAACTATTTTTACTATAATGAATTTACTAATTAATACCAGTGATGAGAGACAAATAATAGGTCGATTGAAATGTCAAGAATATAGGCATCAGAAAGAATTACGGTCAGCTTTGGTCGAAAGTACACGAAAGTAGTCGAGTACATAAACGTTCAAAGTACTAGATGGTGCTGAGAGATTGCATACACTAAGTAGGCAATTTACAGTTTACATAGAATGCTATTAACTTCCACATATTTTAGCTTGTGTTTAAATGCTTACACATAGCTTACCTCCCCAGTACCCATTTATTTCACTACTTTCATTTCTAAAGTTCATTTTTAACTAAAGTGTTATATTGATTGTTGAACATATGGATGGGTCCGCAATGCTGGATAACATTTGTTGAGAGAGTTGACTTCAACTTAATGTTTCTGTTACACACTACACTTGTTGATTTGTTGATTGCTTGTGTGGGAGGTTATCAAGTAAACTCTCTGTACGAACTTGATACCTTTACTCTGACGATGGATGAAAATTCGAAACCGGTCAGGATTAACAGAAATGTGCATGCTATGACGGATCAAATATACCGGATGTTATATTGATTATTGGATGAATTTTGAGAATGCTTATCTCTGTTTGGATTTAACTAGTTTATCAGCTTGCAGTAATTATTTTTTAATAAAGATGTAATTAATTTTTATTCTTAAATATATGAGAAATATAAACTCTTTTTTTATTTCAAATTACCAATAAAAAATGTGGTCAGCCATTTAGAATGATATTTGAGTGTGTTCAAATGATGATGTTCCTAATAAAACCTTTAATAACTTAGTCTTTAAATGTAAAATAAAGCAAATTTAGAAGGATTAAACATTAACGCGCGCAAAGATATCAAGTAAACAAGCAATTTATATCCGAACCTTATCTCTTATTATATCTTTGCTTTGACTATAGCCAATCCTAGCGCATTTATTTCGCTTTCAAGATATTTTGGTTGACTCCATGATTCAGAGGCGCGTGGCCATAATAATGCGCCAGCCTTCTTCATTTATTGGAGGCTGCAAAAGTTAACAATCCCTTTTGCAGCTACATATCCATTCAAGGTACTAATCTGAAGATGGAAATTTCTGCAATTGTCTTGTCTTCACTCTCACAGAATACGGGATAGAAAAATCTAACGCGAAACACTATAAGGTATTTTATTTCTCGCGTAATTTTGTGTCTAATTTTTGTACTGCTACTTCCGAGTTGTTTCTAAACCGCTACCTCCGAAAATAGATTCAAAATAAAAATTTTTTTGTGAACAATTCTCCCAAAACTACGAACCATTTTGCAAATTGGTATTAAAAAACATGACATTAAAGAAATGACGTCCTTCATACTATCGGTGTCAAATGACCAAATAAATAGATCTGTAGACAGACGTATTCAAAATTGCTTTAAAAAATAAAAAATATACAACTTTTCAATGAGAGATGCTGTTTGTGAAACAAGCAAATAAACCATAGTTGGTCATGATAAGATTTTTTTCTAACGAATTTTATGAAAATATGCCATAAATTGAAAATACACCCTTCATTGGCCTATAGTATTTATTAAAGACCTCGAGAAACTTATTAATAGAATTTAGCGGAAGGATTTCGCGATATTTTATCGGCAATACTAACAACCAACCCAAACTAGCGGGCAAGATGAAACCACAATTAATTCAATTATAAATTGATATATTTTCTGTAAACTTCGATATATAGGTACTGAGGGGAAATGTATCCTAGGCATGTAATAGTTGAAGTGTTTACACAGAACTTTAAAAGAAAGCGTTAATATCATCGTACGTATTTATATAACATTTGAAATTCAACATCACAGATTCCAAAGAAACTGCTAAAATCAACCTTGCCCGAAAAATATTTCAAATAAATTGCAACTGCACAAATGCATTCCAAGTTTAAAGAAATTCGATGTATGCATTCTAGAGAAAATACCAGAAAACCTAGTCTGTAAAGTTGCACTTCTGGTTAACCAATTTATTATTTATTTATTATCTTCATATTTGGAATTCTATCAATAAATTTAATATACCTTCATATTATATAGATGATAGAACCATGCATTGTATTGAGATGGTACTTTAGAGACAAGTTTAATGTTGCTGTTCTTCTCCCAGAAACCCCGCCCAAAAAAACAATTTTTTTAGAAAAATGATTCGCATAAATGTGATAGGCATTTCTGTGTTTAGATATATAGTATTTGAAACTGCTGTTCGAAAACAGTGCCGCTTACAGAGGAAGAAGCATTTAAAAGGAGAATGGAATGGGCCAATAGGGGCGGATTGGGTAGATGGTTTACAAGTTGGAATGGAAGTAATTTATTGCGTGAATGTTGCATGAATGCGGGTTTTAGGCTAACGGTGTAGTTATGACCCTTAGTTTTTGGCTAGTTTGTAAGATTAGATGTGGGGCTTCTCATACCTCCCAGGAATATTGAGTACTGAGGGGCGTAAGTGGGTGTATGGTTGAATGGACGAGCTTAAAGTGGAAAGGTGTAAATAAAATTTTAACTGTATTGGATGAATGGAAGATAGGTTGGATAGGGTTAGATTAAGTTCTTTGCCCCCCAGGATATCGAGTACTGGGGGGACCCATAGGTTAGTTTGGTAAAGTTCATTTCCGTTGTTTCAGGGCGTCACGCTCTGCGTTAGGGGCGTCATTTTGGTTAGGGGCTTCTATAGGGGCGGGTATGCGCGAGAGCCCAGGGACCGCCCATCCAGTGTGTCTTAAATATATTATATACAATGCGCCTTAAATATATATATAGTATCTGATATTTTGAAAACATATCCTTGGAGACTTTTTCGACAAAAATAGAAATAAAAAAAATTTAGTAAAGTCTACTTCCGGTTAATGGATTTTGACAAAGCTACCTTCGATTTTTCGTTTTGAAGATATATTTGATTATGTAAACACCCTCGCACACACACATAGACCATTCGCTAGAAACATATTTTTCGTTCTCTGGGGACCTCAAAACATTTATTTTCAGTGAAAACTGTTTATTTCAGAAATTTGATAAAATCGTAATACTTCCTCTTAACTAGGAATAAGAGGAAGTAGAAATCTAAAATTAAGAATATTTTTCTGTACCTTTTTTTCTAGTAGTAAGAACAAGGAAACGCCGGGACTAAATGTTATACTTTTAATTTTTATACCACAATTTTGTATAAACAATTTACACAATTATTTCTGATTCTCCAAATATTGATCGATAGATACATGACAGTTGATTATTACAATTTTGATATTACAATTATTGTTCTGTTTTATTCAAAATAGTTTATATTATGATCACTATGAATACGAAAGCTGTACAAGCAACATTATTCAAGTTCATATTTGACTATAGAAATGTTGGCTACAAGCACACTAAGAATACATCAACACAATGTTGATGATACTTGATAACTTACGGCCTTAGTGTGTTGATGTTAATACTGTAGGACTGTTGATACGCCTGGCCCACTATAGAAATCATTTTGTACACCAGACCAGGACTAAACCCTTGTTCATCCTTGTCTGATACAAAACAGTTGCTCTTACAAACATCTCCAACAGCAATCACCCTAGAGATAAAGTTCATCGGGGAACAACATGCCAAATTCCCACTTGACCTATGCGGTTATCCACCATTTGAAAATGAATAACTTCACTATTTGTTATGCAAAATAAGGTCCCTCACTTGTTCCCAGTTGTAATTGGGCCGACGTTACCCAGAATTAAACAATATTCTGGAGTTATGCATTTAATAAACTTTGGAATATTCCGCTGAGTATAAAGGCAAACTTTCATGCATACTTTTCGTTCAGAACTTCAAACAGATTTCATTTATTTGGTATAATGCTTAATATCAACACATTGTAACGTTGACATTTTAAAGAAAATTTCTTGAATAATTATTGTCTAAATTAGAGTAAGATAAAGTCGTGTGAGTGTTTCACATCAGATTTTTTTTTCGTATCAGGGGACCCCCAAAACATGTATTTCCAGTGAAAACTCAGTGTCCAAAATCAGCCACTTCAGTACTTCTTTATGCTAGGAGTAAGAGAAAATAGAAAAAAAATTAGCGAATGATCTGTATGAGTATGTGGGTGTGTTTTTTTTTGGGGGGGGGGGGATACTTTTTTATGTTTCCATTTTTAAAAGGAGCTATAGACATGTCTCTCAAAAATGAAAACAACATATAGCCTTAGATTGTAGATTGTTGTAGGGGATTATTGCACTGCGACCTGAAAGATCTATTGTGCCCCCCGGAGCCTTCTCCAATGCACAGCCAGCCTCCAAGCAGTGTTCTGTAGCTACAGACAACATTGCCCATCACCGGACAGTGAGTTGTCGAGGCTCCTAGGAAGAGAAAATCTAAGGGCAGCACGCCGGATCCGAACCCGGGACCTCCGCGCTGCCAGTCCAACGCGCCACCATTGAGCCAATCCCTTCCTTCTCCCTTGGCTTTCGTCAGTTAACTAGGGATTGGAGACCCTAGTTTGAATACTGTGTTTGTCTTTGTCTATAAAGTGTAGAGTGTATGTAGTTTAAAGTGTATTGTGTACTGTTCTGAAGAAGTGCATGGAATACTGAGGTGTAATAACCCGTGGGGTCGCTACTCCCCAAAGAACTGCATGCAACAGATACCCCTTGCGGGCAAACATATAGCCTTAATTAGATCTGGAGCATCCCCTCTTAACCTAGTTAGATCTTAACAAAACATTTCCGAAAGTGTATAAACTGATTTTGCTTTGTGCAAGTCTATGTTACTGCACCATTTTATCAAAACATCCTGATGATGGGCGAACGCTCGAAAATATCTCTGATACTTCTGATGCTTTCCAGCACTGCGGACCCAACCACAACAACTATGTGTGATTTGTACATTATACGATTCCTATACCTAAGTTAGTGAAGTAAAAAATTACAGAATGAAGTCGGCTGAAAATTCAATATTAAATTAATATAGAAAATATTTTTTTAGTTTCCGAATAAGCTAAAAATCTTGAAAATAATATACATTTTACCTTTCAAAAATGATGTATAATGATGATGTATGATGTATAGACATTTTATTTTTATTTTCAAAAAACTACAAAGAAGGCCAAAAAAAAAAAAAAAGAATTGAAAAGAATTTTGGTGGTAGATAAAACGGAAGAAAGGATATATCGACGTGTTGTAGAGAAAGCACTTAAGTAACGGAAGTTACCGTATAAGGGAGCCGTTTGGCGGCAATGCCAGGCTATGGGTATTAGAGAGTTAGTTTTTGTTTGCGGTGGGAAGACCGCGATGTGGGTGCACGTTTTTAGTAGGGGGGGGCGGTCGTTGTGGATTTGTTATTTTGTCTGTATGGATAATGGTGCGTGAAGATAGTTTAGGGGAAGCATTACTATGTGTGTATGTGTTTGGCCTTAAAATATATATAGAACAATCAGGCACACTATATATACATACATACACTCATACCTAGTATTTACTAAAACATTTATATATGTATATAGAAAGACGGGATGGAGGAGAAACAGTGGATAACCTCAGTAAAACCTAACAAATACTATCTCAAATATTATCCCCCCCCCCTGCATTGAAAAGCTGTGTGAGCTCACTAAATCCCAAATGAGAGAACTGGGAAAATAGAGAGTATCACTTTCAATGCCACTCACCCCTCCCGCAGGACTTTTTGATCCCCCACTTGTTCTATATACCATATATTTAGAAGTTCAACATAAACTTTTAACTCTTTAGTGATGGTGTCTCACTCTATCTCTCTCTCTCTCTTTCTAGTATTATCCGCAAAACATTTTGGTTTTAGTTGCTTTCCCATTCATTCATTTCTGTTGGACACCATATGGTTTTTAAGTACAGCTAGTTTTTTGATGAATGATATGAGTGAATTTAGCCAACCAACATAGAGTTTGTGAAAGTCTCTCTATTTCATTCATGATTTACCATTATTCATTTTATATGAACCATTTTCATAAATGTTTAGTAACAAAATGTAAAATGAAATTCAAAGGATTTGCAATACTTCTGTTCAATTAAATATTGGATTCATGTCAGATTTTTGAAACTAATTTATCTCCTAGATACATGCTTTAGGGTTAACTGAATATGAAAAGATTTTTTTTTGGATATCTCTGTGTAAATAGCAATCTTCAAACTTGATATTTTGCTTGAGCACCCGACAGGTTTCGACAGTTAGGTTTCAATAAAAATCCTTTGACCAGAAATATTACTCTACTTTTTTTTCTTTCTTACCTCGAAACAGGGCATTTTTGGAATCATTTGAAACTTTCGAAATTGAGTTTTCTCTGAAATACAAGTTTTGAGGTCCTCTGCATTAGAAAAAATGTTTTCTTGCGAATGAAATGTATGTGCATGTGTGTACGTGTAATTAGTAGACACCGTTTAGGTACTTACACGAAGATTTCAGCCTAATTCCATTAACTGGAACTGTGACTCACTGATTTTTGTTTGTTTTGGTTTTCACGATTACTATATAATATTACTATATATCGGCCTACTTATATATACTTACTTACTTAGTCCATTCCTCTTCTACCTCTCGGTGTAGAAGATCCCTTATATAAAACCTTCCAGGGGTCCCTATCCTGCACCAAAGTACCACGCCTATTCCAATCTAAATTCTTTTTTGTGAAGTCATTCCTGACGACATCTTCCCATGTAGTTCGAGGCCTTCCCCTTCCTCGCTGACCCTGCGTCTTAGTCTCGTAGCAAGTCCTTGCCACGCGGCCGCTCTCCATCCTCATCAGATGTCCAAACCATCTGAGCCTGTTCTCTCGAAGCACGCTCTCCACAGGTTTAACGCCGAGGTTATTCCTTATGTTGACATTTCGTACTCTATCCCTTCTTGTTTTCCCCTCGATTCTTCGTAAAAACCTCATTTCTGATGCCTGGAGCATACTGTGGTGCTTAGATGTAATGGCCCACGACTCGCTGCCGTATGTTAAGACCGGGATGTAGGTGGAATTGAATATTGCCACTTTTGTACCCTTGCTCACTTCCTTTTTATTAATAAAACCTTTCTTCAGAGCATTGAACAATCTTCCTGCCGATGCTATCCTATCATTAATTTCTTTATCTATTCGGCCTTCCTCATTAATGTTCACTCCTAGGTACTTAAAGTTGGCGACCTGCTCCATACCCTCCTGAGCTAGCTTTCTTCTCAGTGGTGCGCCATTCTTACGGCTGATCTCCATAGTTTTACTTTTGTCCACACTGATTCTCATATTAATATTCCTTAGCTCTTCATGAAGGATATTAACATTATATTGCAGGTTCTCTGGGGTATTGGCCAACACGGCTATGTCGTCAGCGAATGCTAGTAGGCTAAGCCTTACACAAGACATTCGGTAATAACCGACTTCAAAGTTTCTCATCCTTAATTGGCTTCTTCGAAGAACATCGTCCAAGGCAATTATAAACACAGAGGCTGCAACCTTGACGAATACCCAAGCATGTATCAAATTCTTGTGAATGGGCGTTGGCCGTCCTTACATAATTTCTTGTGCGGACATATAAACTTTCTACTGCTTTCCTTAGACCTTCATTCACTCCTTTCTTTGCGAGAGACTCCATTATATCTGTCCGTCTAATGCGGTCAAATGCTTTCTCTAGATCCACGAAGCAAACATACATTTTTTTATCCTTTTCTATCACCTTTTCGCTTATTTGGCGCAAGGTAAATATTAGATCCTGTGTACTCCGATTATTTCTGAATCCATATTTTTATTGTCTCTGAATCCATAATATTTATTGTACTCCATTATTTCTGAACCGATTATTTCGGTTTCTAGCTAACCGTTCCACTTCCAGGGATCACCGATGTTTTCTAACCCCTTACTCCCCGAGACGTCCTGATGTTCTGGACCATTCGGGTTGTGGCTTTTGGTCGTTCAGTTCCTGCCTAGGCAGCATCCAGGGGCACCACGAGGAGGAGACCAATTCACCCCCCTACTTATATATACCAGGGGATATTCACTGCGAAGTATGCTCTAGTTACACAGACAACACTCCCCACATTCCTTTAGTGACCCTTAGGAAGGGAAAATCTAAGGGCAGCATGCTAGATTCGAACCCGGGGCCTTTAGCCCAGTGCGCTACCACTGAGCTAATCCCTTCCCTATATACATATATATTAAAAAACATCTCTTTTATTTGAAACGTTTTCCAAGGAAAAATTGATTTTGGGGGGGATTCTGAGGTATCAGTAGTGTTGAGCTTTCCTGTAAAATATAATGTATAGTTTTACCATCTACATAATATTAATATTAAGTATTATGCTTTAATACCATGTTTACCATAATATTAATACCATGTTTAGAAACTATATACCAGCAAATGGCACCTAAAGTATAAATAACAAAACTGGGAATGATAAAAATAAAATAATAAACAAGGGCTTCACATAATAATCAAAATAATAAAATTAACGAAAATTAAAAACCATTAATTTATAAAATAATACAAATATATAAACAATTTTTTTTTTGCAATAGCACCAAATTTTTAAAAGACGCAAAGTTTGGTCAGCAATCTACAAGATTTAAACTTTTTAAACAATTAATAACCACTATTGGTAATTTAAAAGATAAATTTTTACTAAAAGCCCCAGCTGTTGCAAATTTCTTTTGTTTCAAAAAAATGTTTTCACAAGGTTGCTAATTTTTTTTAAAATTTTTGGACACAAATTTTGTTTTAACAGTGAATGTATTTGTTACTGCGAATGTATTTATTAGCGTAAGTGTATTTATTTGCAAGAATGTTGTTATGAATGGTTAGATTAAGTTTATAGTTTGGTGGTATTTCGGGGTTGAACACAAATTTATAAAAGTATTTCAACTCCATTAGGTTTAGGTAGTTAATTTTAGGATTAGTACTTTATAGGGTGTGCAGGAACATTTGTTAAAAGTACTGCACACCCAATTAGCTTATACATTAAATAGCCTCCTTAGAATAAGCTATATAACTAAGTAATCATTTTGCTGAAAATATGGATATAATGCAATAAATATACAAATGCTTTTGGTTTTGCCTAAATGTACAAACTCCAGTAGATAAGGGATGGCACAAACTATTCCACACTCCTCCTCGTCGCCTGGCTTGATGATATAAGAGGGGATGTGTGGAAAGTATCACCATGACCTATGGGCTCCACCTTACCTTGCCGGCCAAGGCATTATAGGCCAAGTACGATAAACATGTGCCATCCAAGGTCGTGTGACCAAGGATTGAGAAAGAACAATGTGTAAGAGACGCTAATGGCCAAGGCAGTCGATGTGAAAAAAAAATAAGCTTTAGTAATTATAATATTCTAAATTGTGCTCACGATTTGTTCCTAATTTTGATGTATTTTGTATTTTTTATGTAATGACTGTTTCTCCTGAAAATGATGCAGTAAGCATCGAAACGTTGAGATGAACACAAAGTAATAAAAGTTTAAGGGTGAAAAGGCAAATAGGTACAATTAATGACACATTGACCTGTATAGAATAAAAGTTACACAACTATAACCTTATTAAAAGAAGCCTATAAAAAGAAAAAACTACATTAAAAGCATTGACAGAATTCCAAATTTGAAGAAAATCGGTTAATCCTTGAAAGGGAGGTTATATAGAATAGGTTTTTTTTTTGAGTTTTTTTTGGAATTTTCTCGAAAACTGCTATAAAGAGTTTCTTTAAACTTGAAACGGTTGCTACTGAATGGAATGCTAAAAATATATCACTTTTATCTGAAACTTTTTTCCCAAAACAAATTATATGAGAGATCTGACGAGTTGTTTAAATTTAAACTCCACAAGGCTCCACACAAGTCCGCTCAGGTTTACAAGTATAAACTCTTCCACCTATATTCATGTCCAGCCGAACTAAACATTGGAATTTTAAAGAAACTTTGTTAATTAAATATATTAATTGGTTTAAGAGAGAGTCATGTGAGCGTTTCACACCATATTTTACAATATGAAGAGAAATTGACAATTTCAAGTTGAAACTGCAATAAGAGCATAGTCTGTAATGTATTTCTCACAATTTCTGCCTCATTAATGGAAAGTTTTTTTATTGCATTTATTTGAAATGCAAATAAATGCTTGCGTAGCTAGCAACCAGTAAATGAGGTGACTTACAATATGGAGCGATAAAGGAGAAATCATCCAGTGGTCAGAGGCCACTGCTGCCACAATCGGTCGGGGAGGGTTCACCTGGAATGGGGATACTGAGGAAAGTTAATGAATTAATGGAATGTGATGATGGACGGGATATGGGTGTGAAATTTGTGGTAACCAATTTGGACAAGGTGACTTATTATAAATGGAATCTGAAGATCGGAATGGATTGTCAGAATAGAAACGTAAAACGGAGCATTTGGTTAATATAAGGAGTATTTTGGATTGAGTTAAAAAAAAAAGACAATACACAAATTTGTACTTTTACAATAACTAAGTATAATATAAACGGTGGTAGTAGTGAATAATTAATCTAGACACCTTTCTCTGGTCGTAAGGTACAATTGGCAGGAAAAAGCATGTGTATGCATCTCTAATGGTGGGGGCCAGTTCGAGCAAGATCTGAAATTAATGAGAAGTAAAATTTATAACAAAATAGTATTTTTCTTCTTATTCAATAAAACAAACCGTTATAATATCATTTTGAAATTTCTTATAAGAATCATGTTTTCATTCATAACTTGTAAAATATCACTCACAGAAAAAAAAAACCAAGTCAATTTTTCTTACTAAAAATAGAGGAATCTATTTCTTAAATAAAAACC
>JAAEAF010003645.1:98368-119158 GCA_011037195.1 Triatoma infestans | reverse complement strand
TAGCGATATAGGTCTATAGCTCGATGGGTCACTAGGATTTTTGCCTTCTTTTGGGATCGGGATCACAATGGCTTTCCTCCAATCATCAGGATATTGGCTGGTCTTCCATATTTCGTTATAAATGCGAAGGAGGTGTTCCTTTCCTGTATTATTTAGTTTTTTGATCATTTCTTAAGGGATGCCACCCTTTCCAAGACCAGAGTCTTTAGTTTTCTTTAACGCGTTTTCTAGTTCGGGTATGGTTAGCGGGACGTTATAAGCCTCTTCAGGGGCAGCTGTTCAAAATCTCTTTTTCTTCTCAGGAAATCATTAGTGAACGCTTGCGAGCTAGACACTTGGGCAAAGTACCTGGAAAGATATTCAGTCACTTATTCTGTTTTAGTGATAATGACTCCATTTACTTTGAGGATTGGTACTTATGGAAGCCTTCTTGCGCCCGAGATTATTTTTATTTTGTTCCAAACCTCTCGGAGTGGTGACGAAGAGGTAATTGTCGTTACATAAGAAGTGAGCGCTACCATTTTTTGCTATTCTTATTACCTGCCTCTCTTTGGCTCTCAGTCTTTTAAATTTAATTAGGTTTTCTTCGGTTGGATACCTCTTAAGCCGGTTGAAAGCTTGCTTTTTCGCTCCATTGGCTATCTTATACTCCGAAGTCCACCAGGGAGCGGGTGGTCTTGATATTATCCCTCCGACTTTCGGTACAGAATTCTGTGCGGCTCTCACCATAGCATCCGTGAAGTTTTTGGTGTCGACAGTGACATTGCCCGTGAGGGAGGGTGCTACTAATTTAGCAGAAAAGGCGGGCCAGTTAGTTCCCTTACAATCATATCTTTTCGAAGATCTAAAGGTTGATCTGGAGATGGAGATTTTTATTAAAACTGGATAATGATCACTGTGGTAAAGTTCATCAAGGGTAGTTCACTCTAAGCTTGTAGCAATAGAAGGGGTGGCTACAGTTAAATCAATTGCACTAAATATGCCCGAATGCTCGATTAAATGTATAGGCCCACCATTATTAAGTATTATTAAATTTGCATTATCGATGATTTCTTCCAATGATCTGCCTCGTGCATCGTTAGTACATGAACCCTATAAGTAATTATGGGAATTAAAGTCACCCATCAATATTAGTGAGGTAGAAAGTTGGGAGAGCAAGCATTCCAAGTCAGTTCTACGCCAGAAAATATCACGCAGATAAATGCTTACCAAGGTGGACTTGTAATGGTACCTCCAGGCGCACAGCCACAGCCTGCAAATTGGTAGTAAGTGACAGTTGTGTACACTGGATGTTCTGTTGTATGCAGATAGCCACTCCACCATGAGCTCTTCCCCTATGCGCTGGTTGAACTTCTTTGCTATAAATTTTATAGCCGGGGATTCTAGGAGGAGGTCCTGGGCGCAATTTTGTTTCCTGAATAGAAAGACATAATGGGTGAAGTTCTGCTATAAGTCGGCGAAGTCCCTCCAGATGACTCACAAAGCCTCTCATATTCCACTGGATTAATAAACTCACTCATAATAATACATTGTAGCATCTACTTTCAGGAGCAGTTTTATTGGGGAATATTATTGATAATTTCCTAGGTATTGGACTAGTTTCACGTAAATATATACATAAACAAGCATATATAATAAAAACTATATAATTGTGTACACTACTATTTAAATTACTACTACTTACATATACTGAGGTGTACTGTGGTACTGAAGATTTCCAGTTTTGGCATTGGATTTTATTTAATGTATAAATCTGTGTGATAATGAAGTATATTTGAATTCGCCTCCGTCGACGAAACCTGATCTGTAGATGCAGTTAAGCCATCCTGAAAAAGTAGACATTACTTTAATTCACCTACTTTCTATTACTGCAATAAGAGAATTAATGTAAAATTTCACCGATTTGTAAAAGTGTGTTCACAGAAATAGTTTGTTTAGTGCACTGAAATTCTGATATAGGATAGATAAATAGAATGAAATTAATGTTTATAGAAGTAGTTGGGACTTACTTAAAATAAAAAAACATAAACAATCAAATTTTCATAGAAAATAAAGTAAATGAAAATAAATACACAAACTCTTACAAAATAAAAATATAACCTAAAATATATAATCATGTACTATTACTATATGGTTAATAATAATTTAATGGGTAACAATTTAATGCAAATAATAAATTTAAATTAAAATTCTAAGTGCTAAAACATGTATATACATATATTATATTTATTTATAATATATGTAATTGTATTTATAAATACAATTAATTTTATTATACTTCATTAAAATTCAGGAGCTAATAATCTGAAGTTATCAGATAGTTCTGATGTTTTATTGCTGTTGTTTGCCAATGATATTTGTAATACTTGGCTGATGCTCAAAGAAAATTAAACTTTTTTTTAAAAGAAATATTGTTATATCTAATTACTGTTTAAGTGTTGCCAGTCAGTCATAAGAGCAAGGTAGTAATTTTTCCTAGGAAAGGCAGATTGATGAAATATCATATCTGATTTCCGGTCATAATGTTATTGAAAGAATTAATAATAATTATATTTATCAAGGAGTAAAGCTTAACTCATCTAGCAAGTTTCTTTCTACATGCTGTTACCGCTATTGAAAGGAAAACCAAGATAGGTAATGTAGTGTATGCGATAAATCTTGTGAAGTCTAAAGCAGATATATAACAATAATGCAATAACTTTCTCTATAGTTCTGAACTTTGGACCTTCTATTATTTTTATCGAGTTGAAAAGTGCAGTCAAGAACTTTTAACAGTGAATTTTGATACTGCCTGTAAACACTTTCTAATTACTTGGTAAGGTTAGGGTATGGAATAATGGATGAAATTATTGGAGATAGATGTTAATAGACTCACTAAAATATTTTTTCCAAATCTGCTTCTCAGTAAATTGAAAACCAATTGAATATGATTGGACTTAACATCCAGATGAGATAGTCAATTTGTTTGCAAGTCACTTTAGTAGTGTTTACAAAAATAAAACTAATGATAATTTTTCTTTCAACTTCCCTAGCTCAATAAATATACATTCATATCAAATTCCGGAAAATGCCATTCTAAATCAGTTGCTGAATCTGAATATTCTCGGGGCGCCAGGACCTGACGGTATCCCTCCATTACTTATAAAAAAAATTGTGCCCACTCCCTCCTAAAACCCCTGTATATCATTTTCAATCAGTCTCTGCGTACTGGTTGTTTTCCATTCTTGTAGAAATTATCTTATGCTACACCAATCTCCAAGGCTGGTGATAAATCGGACATTTGATTTAAGACCATTCCCAATATCTGAACAACATGGCTTTCTGACTGGGTGATCTACTGTTACCAATTAGCTTACATATCAAAGTACGTTCTAGATTCTTTTGTTGATAATGCCCAAGTAGACTCCGTTTACACTGACTTAGCTAAGGCTTTTGATAGTGTAAATCACCATATTTTGCTCGCAAAGTTAGAAGCGTATGGCATTCACGGTAAACTTTTGCTTTGGTTTCGCAGTTATTTAATCGGTAGTACCCAAAGAGTTAAGCTTAAGTCTGTTATGTCTCTTCCTTTTTCTGTCTTCTCATGATTTCCTCAGGGTTCCCACCTGGGACCTCTTTTGTTTAATTTATTTATTACTGATATAAAACTCAATCTTCATGATGTTCCTTTTTTGTTATTTGCGGATGACCTAAAATTATTTTTGGTAATCTCGTCTTTTCAATACTGTAGTCCCTTGCAACAGGCATTGGACTCCTTATCTTATTAGTACCTTGAGAACTGTTTAGATCTGAACTTGTCCAAGTGTAGTGTGATTTCCTTCACTAGGCAGTATACTCCTATAACTTAGAATTATACTCTAAATGCTTCTACAGTTTGTAGGGTATCATCTGTGAAAGACTTGCGCATACCCCTAAACACTAAATTGGATTTCGTTGATCATATCAATAAGGTCAAAAGCAAATCGTTGCAAATGCTTGGATTTGTCTTCATAATATAAGGAATTTTTCTGACAGTCGTTCTTATGTTACACTGTAAAAATACCTCGTAAGACCTCATCTTCAATATTGTTCAGTAATGTGGAGTCCATTTTGCAAGGTACATAGGGCTACTATTGAGTCTATTCAGAAACAAGTTCCTTCGGTGGTTGCCATTTCGTTTAAAGATTCCTAAAGAAAACACAATCTATTCTGATTTTCAGCTATCTCTCAATATTCCTCCTTTGTCAGCCAGGAGAGATTATTATGATCTCACTTTCCTATGTAAACTTCTCCATTCTCAAATAGACAGTCCTCACCTTCTTTCTTTAATCCCTTTAAATATCCCTTCTCACTCTACAAGAAAATCGTTTCCTTTCAATATACCTTACTGCAAGTATAATTATATCTTCCATTCCCCTATCTACCGGATGATGCGGACAGCAAACCAGATTGACTTGGATGTGTTTAATATGGACATTCCAGAATTTATTAATAAAGTTAAGAGTATACTATACTATACTCTTGATTAATCAAATATTAGACAATAAGTACATTTTACTTAGAGTAAAATTTAACCCATTATTTGTTTTTATATAGTATTTTTATAGTTTATCTTGTGAAAAGCTGTGTTTGTTTTTTTTTTTTATGTATAATTTATACATTTTTAGTTTAAACTTGTAAAGCGGTCACTGATCCGTCTTTTGAATTGAAAAAAAAAAACATTGTTTGGTAGAGCTGGCCATAGATAAAATGGCGTTGAGGTTTTTACTTGTATACTCGAGCCTTATATAGAGTACTCTATGTCAAAACCGACATAACTTGTGCAAATTTAAATTCAAACTGTCCGGCAAACTTCAACATCCCTCTAAAATCCATTTTTTTTTTTTTTTTGAAAAATGTTTCATCATTTCTAACTATACAGCAAACATTCCAAGATTAAAGAAAACATTGTAACAATTTTCGAGAAAATTCCCCAAAAAAACTTGGAAAACTTATTCTGCAAAATCGTAATTATGGTTAACCGATTTTCCGATTGTCTTTACATTTGGAATTCTATCAATGCCTCTAATGGATAGGTGGTAAAACCCATATATTTTATTGATGCGGTACTTCAGAGGAGAGCATAGCCCTACTGTATCCCCAGAACCCCCAAAAATCAATTTTCCCAGAAAAATGATACAAATAAAAAGTGGTAAACAAAATCGTTACAGCCTTTTTCATGAAAAAATCATGAAAAACTACAAAAACAAAAATTCAGTAAAAATCTTGCGTCTAATGCGATGGTAGTTAGTACCTGAATGTAATACCAAGTTTGAGCTTTCTGCAACCTTTTTGTTTTTAGGATATTTTGTTAACTAACACACTCACACATACACACACACACACACACACAGACCACTGACAAAAAAGTTTTTTTTCGTATTCAGGGAACCTCAAAACAATTATTTCCGGTAAAAACTCAATTTCAAAAATCTACCACTATCGAAATACTTCCTCTTACTAGGGAGAAAGAGAAAGTAATATATTTACTAAAGAAATACTCTGTTTGGTTTGCTTTCTTAAACTTGCAACATTCAGGTATTAAACGGTAATTTTTTCCGATAAAATTGATTCATAATTGTGAGGAATCTGTGATACCGTTTGATCTAGTCGTCCCACTTCTCGCCTATAATCACATGTCAATAAACCTCCTATTTGTGGTAAACAACATGTACCCCCACCGCCACCACTATATTTACAACAACTAAACATTAATTAAAAATTCCAAATTGGAAGAAAGTTTGTCAATTTCGTAATTGTATTAATTGCAGTAGAAGGAAATCAGATAAATGTTTCACACCAGACTTTTTTCCACTGGATTATTCTCTCGTTGCCTTGTGTCTCAATGCCACTTAATTGCAACATAAATTACTTCATTTTAAATAATTTTAAACTTTATTTTATGGTAATGTAGTTATTTTTCTAAAAACAAGTTTTTCGTTTTATTTTTTTGTTGTTTTTTTTTACGTTCTGCTTTCTGGTGTTAGATTATATGTGTGAACTCTCAGTGGAAAATAAAAAAATGATTTCAGAATGAAAGGATTCATTAAAATTTAAGAGTATTTGCATTTCATTTTAACAATAGGGACAAGGTATTCCATTAGTTGAACTTGAATGAAGGGAGAGCTTGTAAATGCTGTAGGCCATAGAAAACAGCCTGCAGGATACAAGGCATCAACATTAGACAGATGCTCTTGTACCCATGCACATCCATAAATTCGCCATTGTTAACTCTGTAAACATCTCCCACATACATTATAAATGCTAAATCTTCATTCCAAACCACACATAAATATAAAACAAATGTGGTTTAGTTGTATTTAAATTATAAAATAATTTTTTGTTCTCCCATACTTCGGCATTCTGTCGTTGAAGATAACACTGGTCATCATCGAGCAGTCAGTGTAGAAGCACCTAGGAAGAGAAAATCTAAAAGCAGGATTGCCGACTATAACCCTAACACTACGCTAAATCCACTGAAAATGATATTATCTAGAAATATTTTATCTAATAATAATTTTATATATACATAATTATATTTTGGTGTTTCTTTATTAGTAATATCATTCATGTAACACCCTGAAGATTTGTCTCAAATTATGATGAAGTCCCTTCCATATTACCATTATCGTGGTTGTCTACACTATTTGGTACTGTGTTGGGTCAATATTTACAATTTCGTGAATACCAACTTTATGTTTATTGACAGAAGTACACTTTAGACATACTTCTTTCCTTTTTTATTTGTGTAAATACAAATGCACATTATATTACAATAAAATTCTTCCAATCGAAAGGATTTTAATGATATCATATTAGAATACGTATATTTATAGCATTATTAATTGTTTTACATATTTCTAATAAACATGGAAAAGCAGCCGAGGAAAGTATTTTGTCTTAGTGAAACAGGATTCTGCTAAGTAGCGTTGTGTGCTGTCTTAGTAAAGCTGGCTGCGGCTAGATAGCATTGCTGTCGATGGACAGCCGGGCACTTCATACGACTATATTTGTGGTAAGTTAGTTTGCCTTCCTATATGGCTTCTCCAATTTCTAACATGTTGAGCCGCTCCAACTACTTGGCTGTTCGGTCATTTGGGAATTGATAAGTAGAGTAGTAGGTGGTTGTACACTGTTTATTGCAACAGCTTGTTGTTTTGCGGAGGTGTAAGATCCATGGGCCTTTATTCGCTGAGAATGACCTTGAGAGACCTATGACATCGTTACACTAGCCCGTTAATTTGAGGATGAGATGATGGCATAAATGCGTTTACAATGAATACCCAGCGTTATTGTCGTCAATTTCGGAAACAATCGAGTCTCGAACACTTCACTGAGGAGGGAAAGTTTGGCTTCCCTACACCATATCACCACATATTATATCATCCCATACTTGAGTTTTCGTCAAAGTAAATGTATTTTAATGTCTCAACTAAATTGCTTATCTATAAAGAATGGGAAAATCTATGCCATATTTTTGGCATTCCTTTAACTGATTATATAAATAATAAATTCAATTTTGAATATTATTAAAAAAAACAGCTAATTAATAAATTTAAATAAAACTTGTCAGCACAAAAAAATCAAAGACACATTTATATTAACAATTAAATTCACAACTTTACCTTCTAAATAGAAATCTAGATAATATCTGTATAGCTGGGAATATGGAAGGGACTGCTATATGTTAACAAGTACAGTTTTAGAGATGAAATGAAACTTTGCTCAATCACATAGAGCCAAAAAAATGTATTCAACTCCATAACGAACTACCCAATTTTGTGGGAATTTAAGATAAAATATTTAAGATAAGAAAAGAATTATTAACTGAAGAATTTATTTATTATTTAAATGGAAAATGTTGGAATAGTATAATAGAATATTATTAAGATACTTGGAAATATAGAAGGGAACTTAACGCCGAATTTAATTATAAAAATTATCCAGCTGAATAAGTAATTAATATTTATATATATAAAATAATAAAAATAAAATGGAAATATTAACAGAGAATAATGATATTACCGAAATTTAAGAAATAATTAAAAAAAAAACTATAAATAAATCTAGGTCGTACTTCAGTTGAGACTAATAATGTAAATAACTATATCTAAATTATTATTATTCGATATGATTTGTTCTATTATAATCACAGTTTTTCACTTCATTTTACTTATACCTATTTTCTGTTCTTATGTACACAGGAACTTCTCACTCAGACGGTCTTACCGTGAAAAAAGTGTTTCTTTTCTTTAATTGAACAATCTATTGTAAACGAAGATAATTAAAGACCTTATTATTATTATTATTAACTATTATAATACAATAATAAATTTTACTTAACGCTGGTTCAAGAAGGTCGATGGACACCACTGCCTGCATAGTAAGTAATTGTATTTGGAAGAATTTGTTGCCTCTGCCTAGCACCTTGTATGGACATCGTCTGGGTAGTGTTGTCTGTAGCTACTAAGAATCTAATGGACCTTAAAGATTTTTTTGAGGCTTTCTCAATACATGAATACATGTGTACAGGGCTTGATACTCTCTGGGATGAAGATGTTCTGTTTTATGGCCGTGGTGACAAAGGTTGTAACTGGCTGACAGTGGATGGTTCGACGGCCTTGGTGGGTGTGCCTAAGAAGTTGCCTTGTAGTGCTAAACTCTGTCCATAGAGTAGTTTTGCCGTTGTAATGTTATGGTCACTGCGTTGTGCAGCGTGGAAGTTTGCTTCCCTACACCATATTACCACATATTCCATTCCACTTGAGTTTTCGTCGGAATAAATGTATTTTATTGTCTTAACTATTATAAAACAAAACTAAGTTTTATTAAAAAAAAAAAATCTGGTATGGACACTGATTTTCTCTTCTTGCAATTAAGACTATTCTAAGTGACTTTTCTTCAAACCTGCAATTTTTACAAAACATTTATGTGTATGTTATAAAGATAATGAGGATAACTGTTTGGCTATCAGCGCCCTCTATCTAATCCCTTAACAAATCTTTGTAACGGAAGTTCAAAGTTAAACTAAAGATACTTACCTATCGTTACACTACAGATACTTACCTAATCCTACCGTGCCCTATTCTTAACAAATGCCACCTTATCTCTCTAAACACATTCTTACTATAATTTAAACATAAATTAATATCATTTAAAAAAAAGCATGATAAATAAAAACGAATACATTTGATTTCTTCTATTTATTTTAACTCTTCTCCAATTTGCCGTTTGCTGCCAACCTTCTTACATATCAATTTACTTACATATTTTCTTGTAATAACCCTGCTTGTATTTCGCATTTATTTATTACTTGTACAAGCTTTTGACTCTCCATAAACTTTGCATCGCCTTTCTTCAAACTTTATCTATTCTTATTAGTACAGTAATAAAAATAATTTGATAAGACACTGAGCATACTTTACACTATTAAAAATTTAGTTATGGAGTATTCTGCAAAACAGAAAACAAATATATTATAACTAATTATAACTTATAATAATTCCATTTTATCATTAATCACATACACATAGTAACATAACTTTATAACCTCCCCACATATTATATACAACCAACAAGTGTGAGTAGCAAGTAACACAAACATTACGTTGAAGTGAACACTCTACCCGAACTTGGTGAATTTGCTCTGACGATGGATGAAAATCCGAAACCGGTCAGGAAGAAAATAAATATGCATGCTACGACGGATAAAATACCAGATCTTAAGCTAAAGACTTAGGTCTCCCAGAAGAGCTCTAAATTAAATTTTTGCGGTTAACGTTTCAAAAATTAAAGTGATTGCTTTATAATATATCTGCAGTGAGTTCTAAGATTAAATGAAATAAATGCTATTTTCAAAAAATCCCCCCCCCCAGAATCAAAAACATATTCTATAAGTTGGACTTTCGCTTGAGATTTTTTTTTTTTCAAATTTGAAATACTAGCAAAGCTTTTAATGTATCTTAATATTATACAATTGGCGAAACCATACATTGTTCTAAAGTGAAGCTTTCGAGAAAACATTAACCTTGCTATCCTTCAAAATCGCCCAAAAATAAACTTTCGAAAGTGCGACTTTTCTAATGTTTTTGTTTTTTTTAATTTTCCTTGATTTTATCTAAAAATGGCTGCAACGATTTTGTTTAAACTTCGTATATTGGATAGTATTCTGCTACAAGTGGAGCACTGTACCAGCCAAAGATAGGGTGAATTCTGAATACAAATGCAGCGCTCTGTTATGGGAATTGGGAGATTTAATTTATGAAAATTTAATAACTGCTGCTTTCTTACATTTGTGAAGTTTGGTTGTTATAACAAATTGAACGAAATTTAAACGAGTTAGTTAAAAAAAACTTATTGTTCAACCAAAATGTTTTCAACGTTATGTGAACATGTGATCAGTTTTTTGCATGAATTAAACGTATTTATTGTGTAATCGTTAAATTTTTGTGTGTTGAATTAACTTTTTGCTACACGTAAAGTGAAGCTTATTTCACCTCTTGCTTTTATCGTCATATACGCACTATTTACACACACAAATACCTATCACTTTTATTTGAAATATTTTCCTGGGAAAATTGATTTTTGGGGAATGGAGGGATGCATTCCCCCCCCTTTTTTTTTGACTTTTCTCGAAAACGTTAACAACGATTTTTTTTTAATCTTGGAATGCTGCATTGTTACGTGAGTAACGTATCACTTTTATCTGTAACATTTTTACTTTCTCTTACTCCTAAAGAGGAAGTATTGTAATCGTGCCAAATTTTCGATATCGAATTTTCACCAAAAAATTGGTTTTTAGCAAATGGTTTGTGTGTGTGTGTGTGTGTGTATGTAGTGACAAGATAGCTCAAAAACGAAAAAAAACCATACACTTTTCAAAATTGGATATTCCATTTAAGTATCAACATAGAATCTGCAGTAAGTTTATATGTACAATTCCTCAACCGGAAGTACCATTTACTAGTTGTTTTTCTTGTTTTTGCGATTTTCTCAAAAATGGCTCCAACGATTTTCTTGAAACTTGACACATAAACTAAACATACAAAGAGATACAACTTTTATTTAAAACATTTCTCCGGAAAAATGCATTTAAGGGTACTTTTGGGGGAGGATTAGAGTTACGGCTACCTCTAAAATGCTAATTCAGTTTATTAGAAATTCTATCATCTAAATAAAGTTAATTAGAATTGAATATTTTGTTGAAATTCAGAGTTTGAAAAAAATCGGATGACCGGAAGTGCGTTTACTTTACCACATTAATAAATGATTTTTTTTACTTTTTTGCGATTTTGTCAAAAATGGCTACACGATTTTCTTGAAACTTCGTATGTAAACTAAACATACAAAGATGTACAACTTTTATTTAAAACATTTCTCTGGGAAAATTCATTTAAGGGCACTTTTAGGGGAGGGGTGGGTTTATGTTTTTCTCTAAAGTACTAACATAGTTGATTATACAATTCTATCATCCAAACAAAATTAATTAGAAATAAATAGATGGCCAAAATTTTGAGTTTTAAGAAAATTAGTACACCGGAAGTGCGCTTTTAATGAACTGTTTTTTCAATTTCGTTAAATTTGGTACACAAACTATAACACTTGTCAATTATAATTTTGAGAACAGGAGTAAGAGAAAGTTGTGTGAGTGTTTCACACCAGATTTTTCTTAAAGCACAGAGGTAGAGGTGGGATTGTCAGATAGGTTTAAACTTAAATTTGCATACGCTCTGTTTGTTTTGACTTAGATCGCTCCACACATAAGGGCCTCAGATATACAAGTTAAATTCCCATTACCATTTTTATGGCCAGCCCAACTAAACATTATTGTCACGTTGGATTCTTTGAAGAAAATCTCTTAATTCAATTGTAATAATTAGAGGAAGGAAAAGTCGTTTGATTGTTTCAACCAGATGTTTTTTACTTTATCTTACTCCTAGTAAGAGGAAGTATTGTAATCGTGTCAAGTTTTCGATATTGAGTTTTCACCGGAAATATCCGTTTTGAGGTCCCCTGAGACCAAAAAAGTGGTTTTTAGCAAATGGTCTGTGTGTGTGTGTGTGTGTGTGTGTGTGTTTGTGTGTGTTATGTACTATGTATGTAGTTATGGGGGGCACTAAGCATAGCTCGAAAAACGAAATGTAAAAAGTTCGAACTTGATAATATTCCGTTTAGTATCACCGTGGAATCCGACGTGGATCATCTTCAAATTCCTTAACCCGGAAGTAACCACTTTAACTAGTTTTTGTTTATGTTTGCGATTTACACTCAAAAATGGCTCCAACGGATTTTCTTCAAACTTCGTATATCACTACACATACTAACCAACCTTACAACTTTTTATTTCCAACATTTTTCCTCCCCTGTAAAATTCATTTAAGGGGGTGAGGGGTGGGGTTAGGTTTTCATCTAAAGTGCTATTTCAGTTTATTAGACAATTCTGCCATCTAAATAATGTTAATTAGAATTAAATAGTTGTTGAAATTCCGAGTTTGAAAAAATCGGATAACCGGAAGTGCGTTTACTTTACCAGTTTACTAAATGATTTTTTTTCACTTTTTAGCGTTTTCTCAAAAATGGCTCCGACGATTTTCTTGAAACTTCTAATATATACTAAACATGCAAAAATCTACATCATGTATTTAAAAGATTTCTCTGGGAAAATTCATTTAAGGGCACTTTTAGGGGAGAGGTGGGGTTACAGCTTCCTCTAAAGTGCTATCATTGTTGATTACACAATTCAATCATCCAAACAAAATTAATTAGAAATAAATAGATTGCTAAAATTCCGAGTTTCAAGAAAATTTCGTTAAATTGGTATACAAACTATAAAATTTGTCAATTATAATTTTGAGGACTGGAGTAAGAGAAAGTTGTGTGAGTGTTTCACATCAGATTTTTTTTTTAAGGCAAATGAGTACAACCTCAAGTTGGCATGAATGAAATTTGTCAATTTTATACTAATTGTAATTAAGTATATTAAGATGAAAGTGTTTTGAGTTTCTCTTACGAAATGTTTTCAAACATTAACCAGCCTTGAGTCTTGAAAAGGGAATGCATAATTATAAATTATATTAATATAAAAATAAATAATACACTTTTTTTCATAGGAAATTATCCATAAAAATACATTTAATGTCTCAATAATAATTGTTAACACTATGACTACCTTTTTAAAAGATATTGCATGCTGTGTACTCTTGTTGACCGGAAATGTTCTTCTATATTTATTTATACCATTATATACTTACGTATAAAAGGACACTTGTGTTTGAACCATTTCTATTTCTTAGTGCTTTACGAGGAAGTATTGCAATCATGTCACGCTTTCGAAATTATTGGTTTTCTAGAGAATTTGCAGTTGCTAGTTTTGATTTTTCTGAATAACAAAAATTGTGTTTAGCGCATTTTTCATTTATAAACATCATTGCAAAAACAACGAAGAAGCGAAAGGAATTCCAAACATGATACTCCATTAGAGATTTTTCCTACAAAGTCGTCATCAGACCAATGTAATTTTACGCTTCCTCCGCCTGGAGCAGTGACTAGTAACAGTAACATCAAAAAACTTCAGATAACCCAGAACTAATTCCTAAGACTTGCGATTGACTCACTTGGACACACTAAAATCGATCAACTACACGTAAAAATCTTCACTAATCATAGTTTATTCCTTGTAATGGCATCCAGCAGAGAGAAGAGTGGCTCTCTCTGGTTAACAGAGACTACTCTCTGACTTGGACAGGCTAGAGTGGGAGAACCTGTGTATATAAGCCAGTGAGAATCTATCTAGAGGATATCTATCAGATTCAACCAAACATCGCATCGTGTCATATCTCTACTCCACCTATTCTATCAGTTTTCATATAAAGTCCAGTGCAGTTAGGGTAAACTTATAACAGTGTCTTCATGTCTCGTTCATTCAATCAAACCTAATTTCTCTCCTCAACAACTCCATTACATTCCTTAATCCAAAATCGTCTGCTGAAACTCCTCTCCAACTCTAGACTATCATCAACAACCTAATCTGCCGCGAAATAGCTATCCGCGGATCTCCTTCCATACATTACAGGCATAAAAGACTAAAACACATCCTTTCTTAATATTTTCCTAAAGCTGTAGGTTTTTTTTCCCCCTTTTTCCCTGCATATTGTTTCCCGCCTTATCCCAAAAATTACTATACAAACAATGTAGGAAGGTTATAACGTTAATGTACATTGGCACTTCCATATATTGTTATTATTATTGTTTTTGTTTTTTTTTAATTTAAGGGGCGTCAACATCTGTAGCCATTGGAGCCCGGAGCTTTCTCAGTGCACTGCCGGCCTCCGGACAGTGTTCTTTCGTTACAGGACAACACTATCCATCTCGAACATGCTAGACTCGAACACGGATCCTCCGCGGGGGAGTCCAGTACGCTAACCACTTAGCTATTCTCTCTCTCCTATTATTGTTTATACTTATGTATATATTTAATAAAGCTTTTATCTAGATAGTGTAATGTTTTTGGTGATGAGATGTTGTAGTGTTATAGTGGCTTGAGCGGTTTTGTAAAAGGGCTTGTATGTATATATGTTTAAGAGAGAAGTATTAGTAATAATCAAGAGAGTACCACTGTTTTTAAAATAAATATATTATTCTATAAGCAAATTTAAGTACTTTACAATATCACAATTATATCTTAATAAATCAGATGTATGTCTAGCATAAATGCAAATCTCTATTACAGGCACAGATTTTGAGAGAGCGATTCCTGAAGCAAGTGTTCTGGCTTTGGAAGCAGAATGCAGACTGTTTTGTTTGAAAGCAGAAGGCAGACTGTCCAGAAGGAATGCCCCTTCTAGCGGGGGATTTTCTTTTACAAAAGAGTTGGCCTAACGGGTTCTTGTGCCTTTGCTTCCCTAATAGCAGTGACCTAGATTGTAGTATACCTGGCTCTGTCCCCATCACTAAATACACTATTTGAACTATCTAATTTTAACAAAACTATATTCCAAAACTATTTATTTTTGCATTTCTTCTTCCATTACAATAGCTAGACATTATTCCATCCATGCCCGCTTCAGTTTATTTATTTTTCACCTCTAACAGTATGTAAAACATAATTACATACTTACCCAAAAAATATGGTATCATCATAATTAAAATAAAGAAAAAGTTACAGAAAATGAAATAAATGCCACAATAAAAAAAAAAAATCTGGTATGAAACACTCACACAACTTTCTCTTACTCCACAGTTCTCAAAATTATAATTGACAAATTTTATAGTTAGTGTAATAAATTTAATGAAATTCGTGGAAAAACCGAAAAAAAAAACTGTTTAGTAAAAGCGCACTTCCTATTTACTAATTTTTTTGAATCTCAGCAATTTGGCCCTCTTATTTATTTCTAATTAATTTTGTTTGGATGATAGAATTGTATAATCAACGATGATAGCATTTTAGAGAAAAAACATAATCCCACCCCTGCATAAAAGTGCCCTTAAATGAATTTTCCCAGGGAAATGTCAGATCATATGGTGATACCTAAATGGAATATCAAGTTTCAACTTTCTATGGTTTTTCGTTTTTGAGCTCTGCTGTTATCATATACATACACACACACACACAAATAGATCATTTGCTAAAACTCACTTTTATGGACTATAATGGATGTGTCAGGTGGAGAGAATTTAGGTCTGGTTGATGATATAAGAAGATGACTTGGTCAACACTGGTTAACTGATATATTAATAAACAGACACAGACTGCCTGGACTTTACAATAGAGGAATGTTTAAGGTCAGTAAAGTGGTATGAGAATGACACGTAGCAATTGGATGTACTGAACTGATTTCAACTGGGTTTTTTATGGACTGTCCGTCGCTATATTTATACAACTTCTCCCACTACAGTCCGAGAGAGTGGTTGAGCTTCTCTTTGATCTCTTTGGTTGCTGAGCTTCTCTTGCTATTACATGGACTCAGGAGACCTCAAAACGGATATTTCCGGTGAAAACTCAATATTTGAAAATTTGACACGATTACAATACTTTCTCTTACTAGGATTAAGTGAAAGTAAAAAATAGAAGAAGAAAATAGTCAGACTCCAAAATAATAAAATGAAATATAATTATTAAAAAAAAAAAAAACTAGTTAGCCGTACTTCAAAACAGAAAAAAAAAAGGAAAAAAAAATCTGGTGTGAAACACTCATACAATTTTCTCTTACAGCAGTTTATAGTACTATAATAATTATAAATTTTTTTCAAATCTAATTTTTATTAAATGTTTACTTATCTTTAGTTTTATATCAATGAGAGTATCTATAAACTTAATGATATTCTCTTAAAGCATAACCTCACTCATCTCCAAAATAGTTCCTACAAAAGTGATAGTTCTCTGTATTCATAGTTAGTGTATCAAAATTTATTGAAATCTGTCGGTGTTTTTATGGTAATAAAAAAAACTGGTAAATCTGTTCAATAAAAAAGGCACTTCCTGTCAACTGATTTGCTTCAATCATGAAATATCGGTATCATATTTAATTTTGATTAATATTATTTAAATGATAGAATTTTATAATAAACTTATATAGCAATTTAGAGAAAAACATAATCCTCTTTCATCCACTAAAAAACAGTCTTAAATGAATTTTCCCAGAGAAATATTTCTAACCAAAGTTGTAAGTCTTAATACATATGTGTAGTTGGTATAACAAGTTTATTGAAAATCGTTAAAGCCATTTTCGTGAAAACTGCAAACAAGTGAAAAAAAAAACCACCATTCAATAAAATGGTATTTTCGGTTGAAAATTTTTGACCGAAACTTACCGAAAGGATCCCATTGTGATAGCTAAAGGGAATGTCAAGTTTGAACTTTCTGCGACTTTTTCCATTTTTTCGAGCTATGTTGTTCACACACATATACCTACATACACACAAAGACCATTTTCTAAAAAAAAAACACTTTTTCGTGTATTTCCTGTGAAAAGTCGAAAGTCCCATTAAATAAAATTTCTGATGTGAAAAACTCGACTTTCACTAAACTCCAATTAGTACAGCTATAAAACTACTAAATATTCGTTAAACTTAAAATTTTTATTTTGTTTAAGGATTAATAAATTTATGAACCTCTTTCTTTACAGCCTTTATTACGTATTATATTTATCTTGGTGTGATTTACATTATTCCCGACGTTTCGACACTTTACGCGGGAATGAGACCACCTTGCAATTTAAGGCTGTCTACCACGATGGCCTTCAGCTAGTGGACACTCAAACATACAGCCTTAAATTTACAAATATAAACAGAATATTCATGTACGCATAATACTCATTATAATAAAAAATCATATTGGTACCACGTGGTCCCAAACTCAAAAATCTTTAGGAACTTATTACTACCAGTTAAGGTAAAAAATTTTAATTACATAACAATTTAAATTATGTCTAGTAACAACGAAGTTACAAACAAATAAAATATTTTGGACATACCTTGTAAACTAGAAATAACTCTGCTAAAATAATCCACATCTCGCAATACAGATTGTAAAAATAATTGTAAACAATAATTTTCCCATGATAATGACACGCAAAGTATCAAAACGTCGGGAATAATGTAAATCACACCGAGATAAATATAATAGTAAAGGCTGTAAAAAGAGGTTCATAAATTTATAACCGTTAAACAAATTAAAATTACAAAAAACAGCCATTAAATTCAACTATATGTAATTTTTTTATTTAAAATTTTGTTAACCTTAACAATAAACATGTTAGATAGTGGTGGTGAACATATTGATATTAGTACATATCCCAGATAATTGGATGCGCTTAGAAATGGCGCACAGATCAAACCCCATAAACATTTTTTGAAATCTAACTTTAATAGATTTCTCAAAATCAATTTTTATTGATAAATGTTTCAAATAAAAGTGAAAGCTCTTTTTCTGTGTAGGGGTGATTCAGTTATCAATAAATTTTCATTTACTTATACATTTTATCATCCTCACGTGTTGATCTGGTGGCTAGCGCACTCGCCCGCTTTTCGTGCGAGAATTCAGGGTTCGATTCCCGTGAGGGCAAAGTAGGTGTTGACCCAGCATCGTGATAAAAAGTCGGAAGCTACAGTTAATAGCGCCCTACGTAGCGAAGACCGGAATTAAACGGCGTTGGAACTGCGGCGTGCTTACCACAGGCCCCCCTATTCAAATCGCCGTCTGGCAAGACTTGCCCCCCATGGGCTGTTGCGCCATAGGGTTTTTTTAAATATATATTTTATCACTTTCTTATTTATTTTAAGTTGTCATAAAAAATTACCTTATCTAGAAATATGGCGTCTCTTTTTTTGTGGCGCCATTGTCAGGTGCACCAAGCTGCACATCCTCAAGGGTCCTGCATATTTCAATTGAACATCATACTCCTAACAGGTCTTCCAATGACACATTTGTCTCACAAAAAAAGGCAAAGAAAAATCTTCATTAAGTCTAGTCCTACACTGGGTAAAACTAAGGTCCGATAATGTATAAGAATCATCTACAAAGTAATTAACCACGTTATATAAATAAATTACCTATAATGGATGTGTTAGGTGGAGAGAATTTAGGTCTGGTTGATGATATAAGAAGAAGACTTGGTTTTAACACTGGTTAACTGATATATTAATAAATAGACACAGACTGCCTGGACTTTACAATAGAGGAATGTTTAAGGTAGAGTGGTATGAGAATGACACGTAGCAATTGGATGTACTGAACTGATTTCAACTGTGTTCTTATGGACTGTCCGTCGCTATATTTATATAGCTTCTCCCCCTACAGCCCGAGAGAGTGGTTGAGCTTCTCTTGCTCTCTTTGGTTGCTGAGCTTCTCTTGCTGTTACATTACGCTAGAGATGGTTTGTCTACTTTTAAGCATGTTCATAATATTAAATTTCCTCATTAATTTGGTATAAGTTATGTCAAAATCTGGCACTCACACAACTTTCTCTCGCTGCATTGTTTTAGAAGATTGTAATTGACCAATTTTTTTCAAACATACAATTTTAACTAAATGTTTATTTATCTTCAATTTTATATCAATGGGGAGAATGTAAACTTTATAAAATGACATTTTAGAGGAAACCTTAACCTTCTCCCGTCCACTAAAACTACTTTACATGATTTTCTCTGAACAAAGTTCCAAATCAAAGTGATAGATCTTTATATTCACAGTTAGTATACCAAATTTAATGAAATACGCTGATGTTTTTATAGGACAAAACCACGAAAACTGAAAAAAAAAAAATGTTCAGTATAAACATACTTCCGGAAACGTACTTCCGTTTTTTCTTCAAAACTCGAAATATTGGCAACATATTCAATTCTAATTAATATTATTTAGATGATAGAATTGTGTAATAAACTGAAATAGCACTTTAGACTAAAACCTAACGCTGCTTCTCTTCCAAAAGCCCGCTTAAATGACTTTATCCAGAGTAAAGTTTCAAATAGCTCTTTGTATGTGTAGTTTACATAACTGGTTTATAGAAAAATCTTTGGAACTTTTATAGAGAAATTAGCAGAAAACTGAAAAATACTTGTCAGTAAAAACGCACTTCCAGTCATCCGATTTTCTTCAAACTCGGAAATTCGACAACATATTTAATTTTAATTAATATTAGTTAGATGATAGAATTGTGTCATAAACGGAAATAGCAATTTAGAAGAGAAACCTGACCCCCACCTCTCCCCCCAAAAGTCCCCTTAAATCAATTTTCCCGAAGAAATGTTACAAATAAAAATTGTAGCTCATTATATAATACGTAGTCGATACACCAATATATAAATGACCAAAATAGTATAGAGTCATTTTTGAGAAAATCACAAAAAAAAAACTGTTTAGTTAAGTGGTACTTTCGTTTGATGGATTTTTACCCGAAACCTTCGTGACTATACGTCTGGTGATAGTATCTAAATGGAATACCAAGTTTTGGCTTTCTGCGACTTTTCATTTTTTAGATATTCTGTTCATACTCATACACATATACGGACCATTCGCTAAAAACAGTGTTTTCGTATTCAGGGGACCTCAAAACCTGCATTTCCGGTGAAAACTCAATTTCGATTGTAATAATTTCTCTAACAAAGTATAAGAGAAAGTAATGATTATTTCAAAAACCGTTTCTGAAGCTTTCCAATTAATGCAATTCCCTTATTAGATTTTTGGATACCATAAGTGTGAACCATTTTGAATTTGTGAAGTTATAAAGAAATTAAATAATTATTATTATGGAAAACTGGATGCCAATTGGCTTGGGACATGGTGCCCCCCATTCATCCCCTAATTAATCTCCCCCCGTAATCTACCGGTCAGTCTGCAATATCCCAAGACATCGTTCAACTCCAGCTCATCCAGGCAATCCCGCGAGAATGGTGCCCTCCCAAATACACGAAACCTAGTACTAGCGAAACGGGGCACTGACATAAGTACACACCGTACACACACACACACCGTTTCCCTAACTCCATCATCACAGTACTGACATATGGGACTGGACGTCCTCCCTATTTTATGTAAATGATTAGCCACCCATGTGTGCCCAGTCACTATACCAACTAAGATCCTCAGTCCTATCCTACTAAGGGACAGGAGGTAATCTGAAACCCTCTGCTTGATTCCTCTGACCTTGATCTATCACAAAACCTCTTAGTGACGGCAAGGGCTGGCTCGGGACCGCAAAAAAGGTAAAGAGGATCCCTCCCTAGCCAGCCGATCCTCCCTCTCATTGCCCTCTATTCCCGCATATGCGGGTACCC